>JADLZN010009892.1:0-179964 GCA_018155175.1 Sinocyclocheilus anophthalmus
CTGTCTGTCTGTCATGGTAATGCCCATTGAACCACCTCCTGCATTGATGGCATTCGATCTGAAAAAGAAAGAAAGATAATAATCTAATCTAATTGCTTAGTAATCAATTATTCATTTCAACTCAGTTCAATTCATATTGCCTTATTGGCATGACATCCTGAAAATAACAGTAGAATACTGGCAGCTGTGGTTGCTGCCAGTAATGAACTGTCAATTTACAGTTCTCTTCAGTTGATTTTCATCTCGCTTTTTTTTTTTTTTTTTTTTTTACAGCGAACTGTTGTCAGTTAGTTACTGTAATTTCTACAGGAAGTTTTTTTTTTTACAGTGTAGATATGAATTTATAGTTTATTTTAATAAATATCAAAAATCTAAAAGGTGTGCTCATGTGAGACCTACATGAACATGTTACAGTTAGTTGTGTTACTGTAAGTCATTTTCCTCAAATGCTATTTAAGTTAGAAAAGTGTATACCAATGTCGTATGTAACTTTAGAGATGGTCCCTAGATTTGCGAATATCGAGTGCCAGGAAATGACACCTCTGGCCATTCAGTTGGGTCGTTTGTAAAGTCACAGATACTGCTCAATTTTTCTATGTATCTTGCTCTGTCGAACGGCAAAATGACTTTACTAGGCTATACTGGATTTACACAATGCATCTCCCGTCAGCGGGAAAGCCACGCCCCCATCTATCACAAACCCAGCTTCCATGGTTAACACCCTCTAATTAGCATGTTGTGCAGAGGAAAAATAAATGTGGAACTACGTTCAGAAATAAATGAGTGATCAAAGGAGAATAAATAGGATGAGTTTAGCATTTCCTTAACCATTTTCCATTTGCCTACCAATTTCTTTTATTATTTGCCAACTTTATCACATGTTTACTTATTTTAATTATTAACAGAATTTGTGTATTTATACCACTTATATATTCGCCTAGGTGCATATTTATGTATTTTTTTTATTTATTTATTGTTTTTGCAGGTTTGGCTCTCCATACTTTTGACTTCTCATGGGGAAGTTGTGGCCAAATGGTTAGAGAGTCGGACTTGTAACCCAAAGGTTACGGGTTCGAGTCTCGTACCGGCAGGGCTTGTGGGTGGGGGGAGTGAATGTACAGTGCTCTCTCCCACCTTCAATACCATGACTGAGTTGCCCTTGAGCACCCCCCAACTGCTCCCTGGTCGCTGCAGCATAAATGGCTGCCCACTGGGTGTTCACTCTGTGTGTGTGCACTAAGGATGGGTTAAATGCAGAGCACTAATTCCAAGTATGGGTCACTATATGCCGAGAGAGGTGACACTTCTCCGGGAAAGTCAGACCTCGCGTTCGTGGGACAGCACTGGCGAAATCTTCCAACTGAACCTAGCTAAAGGTTATCCAAACCGTCCGCTAGGGTCTGAAAGTTGCTAAAGTCGTGTGTGTGAGACGCGGGAGCTGATGGCAGGGGGCGGTGGATATTGTGGATGAGTTCTTCTGTGTCTCCGTTCTGCTTCTTCATACAGCTCAGTTCGAACTTTCACATACAGCTGTTCCTCACCACAGTGCAACATTGAAAAGGGACCCCTTTCAAACAGTGTCGCAATCCGAACGTTGTTTAAGCGATATACCGGTATTGCGGTATTTTAAAAATTCACATAACAAAAATAAACACCGGTATTCGGTATGAACCGGTATACCGCCCAATACTAATTGCAGTACATTTCTCATCTTAAAATCACTGAAACTAGCTTAATATTAGCGTATTTAGTTGAAAACAACGATCTTCTCTCACGTCATTTAAGTAATATGGAACAAAAACAACGTTTGCTTATTGCAATTGCATACAAATAAGAATGTGGAAACTAAAAATTCAAACAAACCTTTCTCATTGTATGCTGGAGCGTCATCATCCTCCTCTTCCTCGTCTGTTTATTTGGGGATCGTAGTGTTGCTCATCAAAGTTTTCTGCAGCGTAAACACTCTAGACCCACATACTTAGATCAAAGATGAAAAATATATATTTTATTTATTAACTTACGTTTTCGGGCAAAACAAGAAAGCCGCGTTCGCTGCAGTTTGTTTGCAAGTTCCTTTATGAGCGTCTGTGCTAGTAAAATAATAAAAAATTAAATGCTCAACGATGCTTACCAGTATTGCTTTATCGAAATGACCCCATACATCCACATTTCTTGGTAAATAATGATAATCCATTGTTTTGTTTGCATCCAAACCGCACAAACATGCACTCACGAGCACAGGTACGAGACTCCGCCCACGCTGCGCGAGTTAACTATTGTAATGAATCGCCTAGTGCGCAATGAAGCGCGTTTAAAATGCATACAAATAAGCGTATAAAAGAATGACCTGCTGCGTTGCATAATAGATTTGCTATTTTTATGAATATTAGAGAATGTTCTGTCCTATAAAGCACTTTAAATATTGTTTTATTATTTAAGTTTGACCGCAGATATTTTGTTTTTGACAAATTCACTACATTAAACATGTAGTTAACATTGTAAGATACTGTCAGGGTATTAAGTCAGTTTAAAACAGTTTTATGATCATTATTGCTATATTATTGTAACCGTCTATGACTGAACCGAGCCGAGTCATTGCCAGAAGTGGCCTGGGGCAAGTTCAAGCTCAAACCGGTGTGCACCGTTTTGCTACGGTTTCCGGTTTGAACGACATGTTTCCTGGAAACGGTGTGCACCAGGGTTTGAGATGCGTTTTCTCTTGTTTGGTGGGTGTGTCAAACATGGCAGCCCAATCAGCAGCAACATGTAGGTATAAACCACGCGGTATTAAAGAGACAGCTGCACAATGTAATTAACATCCAAATAAATTAACAAGAGCAATTATATTGTTTGCACATGTTTATTTACAATAAAGGCAAAATAACTGAAATAATAAAAGCACAAGTATAGATCTGGAACTTCTAAAATAAGTCTGTCTAAATATCATTTAGTAATAGAGAATGAGAATGTGACGTAACGCCGCGTTGAGTTCTGGGAAACTGCTTTGTTTATCCGCCATATTTGCAGGATAGCGCTGCCGTTCCGCTATTGAGTTTAGGGCAGTATTTGATTTGTTTGTCGTGATTGTGAAAAATGTCACCGGTTTATGTCATTCATACTGCATCGATAACTGCAATAGTAACTCAGATCATAGTTCTGAGAGAAAAATGGACAATGCTATATGTTTTTCGCCTTTTCTATGTGTAAAAACAACAAGGGAATGAGGTCGCGGAGAAGACGGCTAATAGTAAATCTGTTAATGTCACTGATTAAAACCCACTGACTCTCACTCAATAAAAGAATCACATTGCTGTGTGTTTTTGAAAGTTTTGATTTGGTTGGTTTAAAAGTTAACATTACCTTATTTGTGAGCATGACTCTCACTAGGCTTGTGAATTAGCAGAACTTGGACTTTCTAAATTTAAAAAATCTAAAATTGAAAGCATACTATGTGCAGATATTCCTATAGATTCAAAATGTGACGCAACGGCTTATTTTAAGCATTTCCCTCCTATAAAGAACGCGCCTTCACGCCCCGAGAGTGATATTTAAAGACCACATTCTGTACACACATCTTACTAATAAAGCATAATATGTGTGGAAAAACAGATGAGCCCAAAATATGAACTTTAGAAATTGCTGTCTCAATCCAGAAGCGCTTTCTAGATTACAGTTTTCTAAAGAGAGGAAAACGCTTTACATTTTAAACAGTCGTGGGGGGGGGGGGGGGGTGGGGTGGAGCGTTAATATCTGACTCTCTGCATGTTTTTAAGCATCACTGTCTTAAGCATCATTGAACCAGCAGTTGAAAATACTACAAAACTTTCCCCAAGCTCCTAGGGATTTGATTTTGCTTGTCATTTGTTGAAATAAATATAAGAAGTACAGTGAGTTCGTGACTGTTCGCTGAACGTGATCCACAATCTCTGATTCTCCTCCGTGGCCATGAAAAATTTATATTTATAATGACAACAATGATACTGTCATTTCAAAGTTTCCAACAAAGAAATGGACCGACTTCTGTCAGCTTGTTGAACAAACACTTTATTTGGATAATCTACCATATGAAGGCTGAAGCAGAAGCGTGCGTCCAGTGGGCGACACTGTTTTCACGCTAATCGGGTAAACACTGTAAAACAAATTCTATCAAACCTAAGAGAGAAATGCAGCGCATACCATGCAGTGCGATAAAATAGCTTATCTTCCATGCAAACGATACAATGAAGAATGAATCGTTGTTTAACTTAAAGGCAAAAACAAAACAAAAGAGAAGCATTTATCCTTACAGAGAATGAGAAGTAACCATAGGAACGGATAGCATATCCTGCTAATATAGCGGCGCCTTCCCGAAATGCAATGCGGACTGAAAAGATTGTGACGTAACTCCTCATTCTCTATATCAATGTCTTCTGGTCCATATCCTTTCCTTTCCTTAGGAAGTTGTGCTAAATACTGATTAATGTAACATATAATACTATACATATTTATATATTTTGTATTGTGGAGTGACACTTTCATAAATTTTTCTATACTCCTCTGATTATATAATGGTGTATATTACAATATCATAGCACAACAACAGCGATCAACAATAATGATAAGCCTAATACTCACAAAAAAAAATAATAAGGTCATATAGATCATAAAACAGTCTCGGAGGTAAGAAGTGAATTATCCTTCACCTGAAATGTTTGTCATTTCATCCTGAAATGCGAGGCACTTTTTGAAGCGCGGTAAGTGTCGTTGTTAGGTCTATATTCGCCAATAGCATTCGCCTAGGCCTGCTTTGGGACCTGCCTGCAAATTTTACCCCATCGTACAAAACGAGGCCAGTAATTATACCTTTATGTTTACAACGCCATAGTACTGTTGTGTTGGCAAACTGACCGAACATATTTCACCACATATTGTCGCCATAGACAATATCTCCCTTACTGTATGTACAGTACACAACTATTTTCTATTTTACTATTTTATAATTCACCAAAAGTTTTTTTTTCATGTTCCAAATGTTGTAGTACATTTGTAGTTATGAGACTGACTTACTACAGGTGAGATTTTGCCGATATATCCCTTACTGTACATACAGTACATAATTATTCTTAGAAAACAATTACTGTAATTCAACAAAAGGGTTTTTTCATGTTCTAAAGGCTTTAGTACGTTTGTAGTTACAAGACTGACTTACTAAAGGTGGGATTTTGCCAATATCACCCTTACTGTACATACAGTACACAATTAATCTGCAAAAAGCATTACTGTAATTCATCAAAAGGGTTTTTTCATGTTCTCAAAAGCTGTAGTAAACATTCCTAGTGCCAACTGACTTACTACCTGGAGAAATTTGGCAATATCACCTGACTGACATACATACACACACACCTTAATCTGCAAAAAACCTTACTGTAATCCATATAAAGTTTTTTTTTCATGTTCCAAATGTTGTAGTACATTTGTAGTTATGAGACTGTCTTACTACTGGTGAGATTTTGCCAGTATCGCCCTTACGGTACATACAGTACATAATCTTCTAAAACAATTACTGTAATTGACCAAAAGGGGTTTTTTATGTTCCAAAGGTTGTAGTACATTCCTAGTGGCCAGACTGACTTACTACATGTGAAATTTTGCCAATATCTCCCTTACAGTATGTACAGTACACAAATATCTTTTTAGAAAACTACAGTAATTCATCAAAAGGGTTTTTTTCATGTTCCAAATGCTGTAGTACATTTGTAGTTATGAGACTGTCTTACTACTGGTGAGATTTTGCCAGTATCGCCCTTACGGTACATACAGTACATAATCTTCTAAAACAATTACTGTAATTGACCAAAAGGGTTTTTTGTATGTTCCAAAGGTTGTAGTACATTCCTAGTGACCAGACTGACTTACTACAGGTGATATTTTGCCAATATCTCCTTTACTGTACATACAGTACATCATTTTTCTTAGAAAACAATTACTGTAATTCATCAAAAGGGTTTTTTTCATGTTCCAAATGCTGTAGTACATTTGTAGTTATGAGACTGACTTACTACAGGTGAGATTTTGCCAATATCTCCCTTACTGTAAGTACAGTACATAATTATTCTTAGAAAAAAATTACTGTAATTCACCAAAAGTGTTTTTTATGTTCCAAAGGCTGTAGTACATTCCTAGTGACCAGACTGACTTACTACAGGTGAGATTTTGCCAATTCTTCTTTACTGTACATACAGTACATGATTATTCTTAGAAAACAATTACTGTAATTCATCAAATGGGTTTTTTATGTTCCAAAGGTTGTAGTACATTCCTAGTGGCCAGACTGACTTACTGCAGGTGAAAGTTTGCCAGTATCCCCCTTACTGTACATATAGTACATAATTAATCTGCAAAAACCAGTACTGTAATTGACCAAAAGGGTTTTTTCATGTTCCAAAGGCTGTAGTACATTTGTAGTTATGAGACTGACTTACTACAGGTGAGATTTTGCCAATATCTCCCTTACTGTATGTACAGTACATAATTATTCTTAGAAACAATTACTGTAATTGACCAAAAGGGTTTTTTTTATGTTCCAAAGGTTGTAGTACATTCCTAGTGGCCATACTGACTTACTACAAGGGACATTTTGCCAATTTCACCCTTACTGTACATACAGTACATAATTAATCTTCAAAAACAATTACTGTAATTGACCAAAAGGGTTTTTTGTATGTTCCAAAGGTTGTAGTGCATTCCTAGTGGCCAGACTGACTTACTACAGGTGAGATTTTGCCAAGTTCTTTCCTACTGTACGTACAGTACATAATTAATCTTAGAAAACAATTACTGTAATTCACCAAAAGGGTTTTTTATGTTCCAAAGGCTGTAGTACATTCCTAGTGACCAGACTGAATTACTACACATAAAATGTTGCCAATATCTCCCTTACTGTACATACAGTACATAATTACTCTTAAAAAACAATTACTGTAATTCACCCAAAAGGTTTTTTTTATGTTCCAAAGGTTGTAGTACATTCCTAGTGGCCATACTGACTTACTACAGCTGAATTTTTGCCAATATCACCCTTACTGTACATACAGTACGTAATTAATCTGCAAAAACCATTACTGTAATTGACCAAAAGGGTTTTTTCATGTTCCAAAGGTTGTAGTTAATTTGTAGTTATGAGACTGACTTACTACAGGTGAGATTTTGCCAATATCTTCCTTACTGTACATACAGTACATAATTATTCTTAGAAAACAATTACTGTAATTCACCAAAAGGGTTTTTTATGTTCCAAAGGTTGAAGTACATTCCTAGTGGTCAGGCTGACTTACTACAGGTGAAATTTTGCCAATTTATTTTCTTACTGTACATACAGTACATAGTTATTCTTAGAAAAAAAGTACTCAAATTCACCAAAAGGGTTTTTTTCATGTCCCAAAGTTTGTATTACTTTCCTAGTCACCAGACGGACTTAGTACAGGTGAAATTTTGCCAATATTACGCTTACTGTATATACTGTAAACTGTCTATTGGCCACTCTACTGAGTTATTTTTGGTAAATTTATTAGGCACAAGTAGGTATTGGAACTGTTGTTGCTTCTACAACACATTTCTTTAATTGATTCAAAAACAATACACAAAAGATGTTTTCTTTTTATTATAATAACTTTCTTAATCACATTCTCACCGTTATAAATAACGGTATTGTTTGTTGTCATTTCCAAAATTGGACAGAGACAGATTGGTCCAGATCTCAGAATTATATGGAATGGTACGTCCTACATTCAGTTTTGAGAACTCTTTCACGACAACACTGAAACCACCTGTTAAAGTCCACAGGTCCTTTGCTGCCTTTTGTTTCCTACCACCAGTCATATTCTACATAGTTATTAAATAGACAATGTTAAAGTACAAATAAAATTGTAATAAAGAAATTACAATAACAAAAATAAAACAGTGAAACATTAATGTGTATTGCTGAAGTTGAAGGCTTGAAAACTTAAGCAAAACAAATAAATGCTTACACACTCTACAAACTAACTGTAAATTCTGTAATGCAAAAGAACTATAGGCTACATATTAATGTTTGCGTCAGTCTTAACTTAAGAAATCAATTATTTAAAATGTGTAACAGTTTACGCGAAATACAATTGTATTTTGTCGAAAATTATAGTCAAACGTCAACAAATTCATACACATACTCATTTGCACAAATTTTGCTATATTTAAGAGTTAAAGTACGGGAACCATACTGCATTTTCAATAAATTGTATTTATGTTATATTAAAAGGCTACTTTTACTACTACTACTACTAATAATGATGATAATAATAAGAATATTTATTTTTATTTATTTAATTATTTATCAGAGCCTAAATCTCAAGGCCCCTCAATCCAGTTTGAACAAAAAATTTGCATGCATCATCCTCAGACCCTCATGACAAAAAATAGTTTTGCCTATGTCTTGCAACCCCAATTTCAACATGCCAATTTTCGTTAATTTCTTATGCTTGGGGCTAAACAGTAAATTCTGTAAAGTGAATGATAAGGGTGAATACTAAATATTATCCACAAGAGAGCGGATAATGCCCACTTTAACTCTAATATTTTTAAAATCCGATTAAATGTCGTTTAATTTCTTTTGTACTTCTTGAGATTAGTGTGCCGATTTTGGAACAATTCCAATTTTTTCCTTATCTTTAATCAAACCCCTACCTACATTGCAGTGGCGGTTGATATGGATGACTTTGAAGCCATAAGAAATACACGGTGTTGGGAAACAGACTATAAATTAATTTGCAATTTTGCATTGTTTTTTTCCCTTTGATATATATGAACTTTTGAACTCCCGTAATCGATAATATATTTCTTATTGCTTTTATGTTACATAATTGGCAGATCGCTTGATAATAAAATCACAATTTATTCGACGGACCGTCAACTGACAATCAGAATAGCAATTGTTGTAATACTCACCAGTTTATGATCTCTGAAGTTAAGACACAGTAAAGCATTTCAAAATAAATTCGAAATTAAAACAATTTCTCGTGATGTATCAAGAGGAATAACCGAGTCGAATCGCAAAATCACACAGTGATGGCACAGTTGTTTAAATAAATGCCCTCAGGCTCTCACACGTTCAAAACTAAACAATTTAAATGTTGGCCAAATTAAAATTACATATACAAAATACATTAAATAATACAATTTTTAATTTATTAATTTTTTCTTTCAAACTTTTATTTCCAATGCCAAAATAAAACAGTAATTACAAACTACTTTTACACACGTGTGCTACTTTGTATATCATATACAGTAATATACATTATATATAGATATATATATATATATTATATAATTATATTATATATATATGTGTGTGAACAAAGGTGATCACTGTGAAGCTTTTTCTCATATAGATATATATATAATATATATATATAATATATATATATATATATACACATACATGCGTGTGGGTGTGTGTGTGTGTATGGAATGTGCGACTATGATCTTCCGTCCAGCACTTTTGTAGGTTGTAATAAGGTAACCTTTTAATGACTTTTTTTTCCACTTGTGTTCTTTCTTCTCTTATAGTTCTTTGAGATATCTTACAGTTTCAAGATGGTTACACCACTTTTTTTCTTTGGATGAACTCAACTTAGATAATTATGTGTTTTCAGATACATTATAGTTTAGTTTCCTGTTGATTGATAAGTTACTTTGCCCTAACGCATATTTTGAGTTCAGTTTTAAGATTTTTTGAACCCGCGTTTTTAAGCAAAACAGGTTACATACTTTTTTAAAATGAAACCAACAAATAATTTTAACAGCATAATTTGTGTTTGTTTGTGTGTACGTGTGTTTGTGTGTGTCCTTGTATCCCCTAGTAAATGTTTCCACTAAGATGGAAATACCTGTTTTTTTGCTTTTTTGTTTGTTTGTTTATTCCATGCCTGCTATGAGGAATCAATCATAAATCATAAATGATACAGAATATAGTTTTTTGTACATTAATAAATGCCTATAGTTTTCTGTTATGTTAGGTTTAGGGGTAGGGGTAGGGTTAGTGTATGGGGATAGAACATACAGTTTAAAAACCATTATGCCTATGGAGAGTCACCCATAAAACTTTGAAACACAACATATGTGCTTGTGTGTGTGTGTAGATATATGTATGCATGTGGAACCTAAACTGGTGGAAACATAAATGCATACATAAGTGATAATGCATAATGGAACACGTGTCAGACCCTGTTCCATGTTTTGTGTGTTTTGCTCCCCAAGTGTTTCCTTATGCCCTTATTTGGTCCTTCCTGTTCCCATTGTGTTCCCCAATTAGTTCTTCTTTTGTTCCCAGCTGTGTTTAGTTTATTATCCTCATTCCCCTGTGTTTATAAGCCCCAGTCTGTTCAGTTTGGTTTTGTCGGGTCTACTTGTTGAATGTATATGTCTACCCTAGCTAAGTATGTTTTCTTTGCTCCCTGGATGTGATTAAAATCTATATGTATAAATCCCACTCCTCGTCTCCTTGCTCCTCGCAGTAGCGCACTGTGACAACATGATGTCAGTGCTCTTTTCCTCAAAGAATTATGTGGATGATTTGGATTGAATTTGTGTTAAACATGTGTTACGCTGTGGTAAACATAATGATTGAATATGTAATAAAACGTTAAGATATATGTATGTTAACCGATTTCATTATGCAATTAATACGTTCTTATTTTTTTACTAATTTAATCAAAAGATGCAAACACGCACATTTATTTTATTGGAAAATGTATTTGTTCACACCAATAAAAGAAAAACTAGTACAGTAAAAAGTACTTGATTACACACTCAGTAAAATAGGTTTATGATAATGTAAGTACAACCTAAAGCAATTTTCATCAAAAAAAAAAAGAAAAAAAAAAGATGATTAAGATACTGCTCTATCCATGAGGAATAATACCTGTAACACAACTTTTATATATAATCCAAATGGTATTCCAAGAACAACTGGACAGAGTATAAAACAACAACGTTCAAATCAACAATTATGTTCTATCTTAGACAGTAACTAACAATAAGGCCAATTAATTTGGGTTGTAATGTAGGGACAATCACCTTGCAACTGAACATCAGAAACATAAACAAAAGACCTGGAGTTGATTCTGGAGGGAAGACAAGACCATAAGGGTGACTATCATGTAAAAACAAAGTGCGTAAGTAGTGGAGACCTACTATGCTGCCATGCCAGGTGGCTACATCAGCGGATGAGAAATACAAGATATGAAAATATTGATACATACAAATTAACAGGAGTAGGTGCCAGAAAAGACATCTTACAGCAGCAAAAGGTAACTTACGGCATCCTCACACAACAAACACTTTTTAAGACGACCTAAATCTCACCTGTAGTAAGTCTTGTAAAAAGTAATGTACTACAACCTTTGGAGCATGAAAAAATCATTTCGGGGACTTACAGTATTATTTTCATGAAAATATTTGTGTACTGTACACATATGAACGGAAGGTATTGGTGAAATTTCACCTGTAGTAAGTCAGTCTAGTAACTACAAATGTACTACAGCCTTTGGAATATGAAAAACCCATTTGTTGAATTACAGTAATTTTTTCATAAAACTATTTGTGTACTGTAAATACAGTAAGGGTGATATTGGCAAACTTTCATCTGTAGTAAGTCAGTCTGGCCACTAGGAATGTACTACAGTCTTTGGAACATAAAAAAAAAACATTTCAGTGAATTACAGTAATTGTTTTTTAATAATAATGATGTATCACACGGACAGTAAGGGAGATATTGCCATAGTTTCACCTTTAGTAAGTCAGTCTTGTAACTACAAACATACTACAGCCTTTGGAACATAAAAAAAACCCTTTTGGTGAATTACAGTAATTTTTTTCTAAGATTAATTATGTACTGTATGTACAGTAAGGGTGATATTGGCAAAATTTCACATGTAGTAAGTCAGTCTGGCCACTAGGAATGTACTACAGCCTTTGGAACATAAAAACCCTTTTGGTCAATTACAGTAATGGTTTTTGAAAATTAATTATGTACTGTATGTACAGTAAGGGTGATATTGGCAAAATCTCACCTGTAGTAAGTCAGTCTCATAACTACAAATGTACTACAGCCTTTGGAACATAAAAAACCCTTTTGGTGAATTAGTCAATTTTTTCTAAGATTAATTATGTACTGTATGTACAGTAAGGGTGAAATTGGCAAAATGTCCCTTGTAGTAAGTCAGTATGGCCACTAGGAATGTACTACAACCTTTGGAACATAAAAAAACCCTTTTGGTCAATTACAGTAATGGTTTTTGCAGATTAATTATGTACTGTATGTACAGTAAGGGTGATATTGGCAAACTTTTGCCTGTAGCAAGTCAGTATGGCCACTAGGAATGTACTACAACCTTTGGAACATAACAAAAGCCTTTTGGTGATTTACAGTTATTGTTTTTGTAGATTAATTATGTACTGTATGTACAGTAAGTGTGATATTGGCAACATTTCACCTGTAGTGAGTCAGTCTGGCCACTAGTGATGTACTACAACCTTTGGAACATAAAAAACCCTTTTGGTGAATTACAGTAATCGTTTTCGAAGATTAATTATGTACTGTATGTACAGTAAGGGAGATATTGGCAAACTCTCACCTGTAGTGAGTCAGTCTCATAACTATAAATGTACTACAGCCTTTGGAACATGAAAAAACCCTTTTGGTCAATTACAGTAATGGTTTTTGCAGATTAATTATGTACTGTATGTACAGTAAGGGTGATATTGGCAAACTTTCACCTGTAGTAAGTCAGTCTGGCCACTAGGAATGTACTACAACCTTTGGAACATAAAAAAACATTTTGGTGAATTACAGTAATTGTTTTCGAAGATTAATTATGTACTGTATGTACAGTAAGGGCGATATTGGCAAAATGTCCCTTGTAGTAAGTCAGTATGGCCACTAGGAATGTACTACAACCATTGGAACATAACAAAAGCTTTTTGGTGAATTACAGTAATTGTTTTCGAAAATTAATTATGTACTGTATGTACAGTAAGAGAGATATTGGCAAACTTTCACCTGTAGTAAGTCAGTCTGGCCACTAGGAATGTACTACAACCTTTGGAACATAAAAAAACCTTTTTGGTGAATTACAGTAATTGTTTTCGAAGATTATTTATGTACTGTACGTACAGTAAGAAAAAAATCGTCAAAATCTCACCTGTAGTAAGTCAGTCTCATAAATACAAATGTACTACAGCCTTTGGAACATGAAAAAACCCTTTTGGTCAATTACAGTAATGGTTTTTGAAGATTAATTATATACTGTATGTACAGTAAGAAATATATTAGCAAAATTTCAACTGTAGTAAGTCAGTCTGGTCACTAGAAACATACTACAACATTTGGAACATGAAAAAAACCCTTATGGTGATTTACAGTAATTGTTTTCTAAGAATAATTATGTACTGTATGTAGAGTAAGGGTGATATCGTCAAAATCTCACCTGTAGTAAGTCAGTCTGCACACTAGGAATGTACTACCACCTTGAACAGCCGTTTGGGTACTTAAATTTTTTTTTAAAGTCATGTTAGTTAAAATACATGGGACGTTTTAAACCCAATCGGTGGAATTGTCAGACGGTCCCTTACGCATCAAGCGCCGCTATTTCTCTGGTTTAAATTTGCTGCTACAATACACTTAGGCGGTTTTCAAATAATATTTTCATGTCGATATAAAGTTGTTGCACATTGTTAAAACTAATCGTGGTAGTGGCATCTTTGTAGGACTGTTGACTCTATAGAACAGTGGCACGCGAAAGCGAATGTCTGGCGAATATCGAACCTAAAACGAACTTTACCGCGCTAATGTAGCGTCACAATAATTAGGAACCACAGTTTCCACACATCCCTTCATTTGATTGGGATGTTCTCTTTTATTCTGGAGGGCAAGGGCAATGACTGTACCATCGAGCGTATTTTGCAGTATTAAACACGTAATTATACCGATTTCATCAAGGTCCGAAAATTCTTCAAAAAGAACACAAAAAATGGCCTTCTCAGCTGCCATAGTTGCACCTCTTGCGTCATTAGAACAGTGTGTTCAACGCATCACTGTTTCTGTTTAAAAAACGTTTTGCACCGTTTTTGTCAGTGGTCCGCTGCGTGAGGAGAGTGAGTCGCCGGCTGAGGAAAGTGAGTCGCCAGCTGAGGAAAGTGAGTCGCCAGCTGAGGAATGTCAGTGGTCCGCTGCGTGAGGAGAGTGAGTTGCCGGCTGAGGAGAGTCAGTGGTCCGCTGCGTGAGGAGAGTGAGTCGCCGGCTGAGGAAAGTGAGTGGTATTTATGCAATACCGTGCGCCTAAGATGTCGCCGAAACTTCGTCACTGCTGCTTATCCTACAGAATGTTGCTTCATAAAAGATTTTTGAAGATATAAAAATAATATATTTTATATCTTATGTATATTTATGTACTCTGTACGTTTTTTCAGCTTTGTGGTTTCATGGAGAGTAACATTTGTTTCTGTTCGGTTTGGTTCATGTGAATATATATATATAATATATATAGAGAATATATATAATTAGTATATTCAAATATTAAAGTGTATATAAAAGACACTATCAAACAACAGTCATACAGTCAACACATTTGAACTTAATGTATTTAGTGACTTACTTAGGCTACTGCTTACTTGCTTATGCTATTACTTATACTTGAGGTTCGCCTACTTAACCTTACTACATATTTTTCTTATTTTCTTGTTCCACTCTGTGGCTTTCTCCTATTGGCAGGATAGCATTGGCTTAATTTTGCATAGAGCCTGTTATTAAGTTATTAAAACATTAAAGGTTTATTATTAAAATTAATATTAACATATATATTAGGGTGAACAAATAATTTAATGCTTTTATGGGCCCACCAAAAATAATCTGTATGTAGGCTACTAAAATACAATTAATTTGTTTGTTTGTTTGTTGCTTGGGGAAAAAACTGTATTTTGCGCAATACTTTTGTATGGTGTAGTTACATATTCTACCAGCAGGGTAAAAAGGGGTGCTCAAGAGCTACAAATTGTCAAGTAACTTAAAGAACAACAAAAAAAAAACCACACCAAAATGGAGTTCAAACCTTGCAGGCTCATTAGCCTAACGTTACTGAAGGTAAACAGCGATAACTATTCTTTTTTTATAATCGAAAATGTTAAAGTTAAAATTTCCACAGGTAAGTTGTATCATCTATCCACATTGTTTAGATGATTCAAATAGGTGAGGATAGTAACTTCTTATCCTGGTCAGGTCACATAAATGAGGTCTCTAGGATAGATATATGAAGTAAATGACCTCACTTTCCCTAACAGATTTAAGAATCTAGTATTACTATTGTAAAATACAATAAATGCCTGTTTACTTATAAATGCAAGAGCAACCCAGCTCTGTGCCTGTGGGTATGTTTGAAAGAAGAGATATGTGAAGAGAATATGAAAGTTTAAGCCCTATACCTTGAAAGGAAGGGCTTTTATGGAAGGTCAGCATCAGAAGCATCAATCACTCTTCACTTTTTGACCTACCGCGTACTTACTTTGCTTTTTCTTAAAAAATTCCGGTGAGCTGGAGGCAGAAATTTGAATATGTTTATCTCAAAGGACCCCATCACGCATGTATGAGCTTGGCATATCAGTGCTCCATCCTGCCTATACTGCTTGAAAATGTGCATATGTGAAAGCCTACGGCACAGTTGCTTTGACCTCTATTAAGGCATTTCCTGCAAGCAAACATTCTGAAATTTAAATATGTTAATTTGAATGAATCCACCTTCCACCAGCTGCAAGGTAGGATTTTAATCCACACTGGTAGCATATCCTGGCTTACTTTCTTTTACCTTAACCACCAAATGACTTAGAACAGTAGCCTTTGCCCTATAGATTAGGTTGGAATCACTGATCCATTGGGGGTTGAGGAAATAAATATTACTCAGGTATCATACCAATCCTTTTAAAATGCTCAAATAGGGAGATTAAAGCCACTCTGAGAAAAAAAATCAATTTATTATAACAGATAAAATAAAATATTGTCTTTTATTTGAAATGGCAGCTGCATAACAAAAATGGAAATTAAATTAAATGAAAACTGAAAAAATACCTGTTCAAAAAGTCAACAATATTTTTTAAAGCAGGCTGTAAACTACCCATGTTAGATATTTTCCATTATCTAAGACTTTGTAAAGCCATAACTATATAAGGCTTATTTTCTCATAAATCTGTAATCAAAATAACAAAACAAGGCTGGATTATAAACGTTGTGTCATTTATTTTAAAAAGTTGGCAATCCATGCTTTACACCACTAGATGGCAGGCTTTAACTTCACAATAGATTCTTCTGCTGTATTTACACAAGACTGGAATAGAACAGTATTTTACCTCAATTGTGCGTTATAGGCTACTTAAAGAAAAATGTGTTAGTGACATGAAGTGCAATGGCAAGTGAATTTTAAGTTTAAGTTTATTTCTGATCTTGCAGTGGAAGATTTCAACACAGATTAATCTATACCTCTTTACATTTAATTAAGGTTGACTAGACTAGACTGTAATACAAATAGTTTGCCAGGTGCATACAACATTTATGACAGGTTTTCATGAAAGTGTTGGTCAGTTTGTCTGCTTGACAATCCCATTTTTCACTGCAACAATAAAACTGAAGTGAGATAAACTGAGAAATAGTTCTTTTTAGTTAAAACAGATGTTGCCAAAGTTTTTGTTTGGGGGACATAATTTGAAGTGGGAAAAAGGTCATAAATTGCAATATATCGCAGAATATCGCAATATATTTAAAATCGCAATAATATTGTACCGTGATGATATCGTATCGTGGGGCCTCTGGTGATTCCCACCCCTAGTATTTGCTTGTTATTATTTAATAATTTTTATTCTGTAAAGATAAAACATAGGCAGCACAATTAGACCGCTATAAGTTTGAAAGCTGTTGGTGCAGCCCTCAGTCTGGTTTAACTCTCTTCACCCACCTGCTTTGGTCACACTGTTGATTCCGTATCAATTTAATTTAATCCATTTGAGAAAGAGTAAATACACATAAACCCCACAAATGAGACTATTTTAGTTGACATGTATAAAGAGCAGTTGTCAGCAATACTGTAAACCGTCCTTAAGTTTGTGTTAGCTAACATTTTATTTCAAGTGTCATTTCTGTGTATAATTATCTCTTCTAGTTCTGATATGTCCTTGCTTCAGCTTGAGTCTAACTCACGTTCTTGTGATATTTAAACTAGACCGGGGATGAACGCAAGGCTTTTTCTTTAAAGCACTCATTGACAACACTAGATACAACATCAGCATTTTTTGATGGAGGTAGGAACACTGTGTTTGCTTCCCCTCCTACAAAGCCGAATTCTCTTTGTGGACACGGTATGGGGGTTTGGACCTCTGCTTCTGTGGTTTTGGCAAGTTTGTGTCTCAGCAATCACAAGTGTTCATGTTCTCTGAGCATTAGGTTGATTTGCACTCCTGTGGTTTAAAAAAAATTTGATTACTGGTATTTATTCTGTTCGTATAACTGTTTATAGTAGAAATAATCTTTTAAAAAAAATTCTTATTTGGGTCTTTTGGGCTGGTTTAAAGTTTGGATAGAAATATGAATTTGCAAATGTAGGGATCAGGCCATTTGAGTGGAATGTATAATTAGACAGAGGCCTGTGAAGGGAGAGAGGTACTGTAGGCATCTCTCCAGCCCTTAGGCTACCAGCTTCAAAACATTAATAACTCCATCCAGTACGCAGTAGCTGGTACATTCCACATTTATTTGGGTATATGATAGATAAGCATATTAAAGGAATAGTTCATCCAAAAAAAAAATGTTTTCCCCTGAAATGTACTCACCCCCAGGACATCCAAAATGAGTTTGTTTCTTCATTGGAACAGATTTAGAGAAATGTATCACTTGCTTACCAATGGATCCTCTGCACTGAATGGGTGCTGTCAGAATTAGAGTCCAAACAGCTGATAAAAACATCTCAATAATCCTCATGTAATGCCATGCCTTCCATCCATCATTAAAACATCTGTGAATCAAAAGCTGAAACCGTGAACCATAACAACACTTCCTTCAGCGAAGAACATCCATCCCATTTTTCTCTCATCAAAACCACTGGCAACTTATTTGTTTAGAAATGTTTTGGACTGTAAATGGTGCTCGATCTGTGCATATTTCTCTCCTTATTCAGACAAAACAATTTTTTAATGATGGATTTGTTAATGACAAACATGCAGCTTTCACTTCACAAGAAGTTCATCGATGGGCTGGAGTTTTGTGAATTATTGTGATGTTTTTATCAGCTCTTTGGACTCTTATTCTGACGGTGCACCCATTCACTGTAGAGGATCCATTGGTTAGCAAGTGATGTAATGCTGAATTTCTCTAAATTTGTTTTGATGATGAAACAAACTCATCTACATATTGGATTGCATGAGCAATTTTTATTTTAAAAATCTACTTTAATAAAACATAATATTAGTTGAGCAACAATATCAAAGTTAGAGATTTATGACACTATACAGGTGCATCTCAATAAATTAGAATATCGTGGAAAAGTTCATTTATTTCAACTAATTTGAGTAATTCAACTCAAATTGTGAAACTCGTGTATTAAATAAATTCAATGCACACAGACTGAAGTAGTTTAAGTCTTTGGTCTTTTTCTTGTTGATGATTTGGGCTCACATTTAACAAAAACCCACCAATTCACTATCTCAACAAATTAGAATATGGTGACATGCCAATCAGCTAATCAACTCGAAATACCTGCAAAGGTGTCCTGAGCCTTCAAAATGGTCTCTCAGTTTGGTTCACTAGGCTACACAATCATGGGGAAGATTGCTGATCTGACAGTTATCCAGAAGACAATCTTTGACACCCTTCACAAGGAGGGTAAGCCACAAACATTCATTGCCAAAGAAGCTGGCTGTTCACAGAGTGCTGTATCCAAGCATGTTAACAGAAAGTTGAGTGGAAGGAAAAAGTGTGGAAGAAAAAGATGCACAACCAACCGAGAGAACCGCAGCCTTATGAGGATTGTCAAGCAAAATCGATTCAAGAATTTGAGTGAACTTCACAAGGAATGGACTGAGGCTGGGGTCAAGGCATCAAGAGCCACCACACACAGACGTGTCAAGGAATTTGGCTACAGTTGTCGTATTCCTCTTGTTAAGCCACTCCTGAACCACAGACAACGTCAGAGTCGTCTTACCTGGGCTAAGGAGAAGAAGGACTGGACTGTTGCCCAGTGGTCCAAAGTCCTCTTTTCAGATGAGAGCAAGTTTTGCATTTCATTTGGAAACCAAGGTCCTAGAGTCTGGAGGAAGGGTGGAGAAGCTCATAGCCCAAGTTGCTTGAAGTCCAGTGTTAAGTTTCCACAGTCTGTGATGATTTGGGGTGCAATGTCATCTGCTGGTGTTGGTCCATTGTGTTTTTTGAAAACCAACGTCACTGCACCCGTTTACCAAGTAATTTTGGAGCACTTCATGCTTCCTTCTGCTGACCAGCTTTTTGAAGATGCTGGTTTAATTTTCCAGCAGGATTTGGCACCTGGCCAAACTGCCAAAAGCACCAAAAGTTGGTTAAATGACCATGGTGTTGGTGTGCTTGACTAGCCAGCAAACTCACCAGACCTGAACCCCATAGAGAATCTATGGGGTATTGTCAAGAGGAAAATGAGAAACAAGAGACCAAAAAATGCAGATGAGCTGAAGGCCACTGTCAAAGAAACCTGGGCTTCCATACCACCTCAGCAGTGCCACAAACTGATCACCTCCATGCCACGCCGAATTGAGGCAGTAATTAAAGCAAAAGGAGCCCCTACCAAGTATTGAGTACATGTACAGTAAATTATTCTTTCCAGAAGGCCAACAATTCACTAAAAATGTTTTTTTTATTGGTCTTATGAGTATTCTAATTTGTTGAGATTGTGAATTGGTGGGATTTTGTTAAATGTGAGCCAAAATCATCACAATTAAAAGAACCAAGAACTTAAACTACTTCAGTCTGTGTGCATTGAATTTATTTAATACACGAGTTTCACAATTTGAGTTGAATTACTGAAATAAATGAACTTTTCCACGACATTCTAATTTATTGAGATGCACCTGTATATGTTTAATTCGACGCATCATTTTTATATTTGTGACTGAGTGCAAGCTGTAACATGTTTTTAGATTGCTTATGTTCATATCTCGCAAAAATGCTTACTTCAAAGATTTTAGACGTCGACACCCCTCGCGTCCTTCCGTATAAGCTTAGGCTAATACCGGGTTCAGACTACACAATATTTCTGTCTTTAACGACGCACGTGATGTCATCGAGAAGGCGGAACTAGCGACTGACTTCCGAAAACAAGAGTGTAAACATTGCTGAAGCGCTTCCGCTATAGTTCGCCAGCATTTTTCTTTCTTTGTTCTGTCGTGGTAGTCCCTCGATGACACATCATACAGGCAGGAGTGCTGTTGCCAGAGCTCCACGAACCTTTCCTCCATCTCATAATTCCACCTAGCAGCACCATCATCTCTCTTTCGTTTTGCCATGTTTGAAACCTGTGTATGAAAGAGCTTCTGTGCTGCTATTGGTCAACGTCACCAATGTGACTGAACTCGTCGTGGACGACAGAAAAAAAATTAAACATGCTAGTCTTTCTGTCGTGAAGCATCGCAGACGCGGAATCGGTTGTCGTCCACTATGACACACTACACGTGCTGAAACGATGGAATCTTGCGTCCCGATGCCCAGTGTCGTTTACGAATCCCCACGATTCCCTGCGTCAAGCAAATTGTGGCAAAATCGGGCTAAAATCGTGTAGTCTGAACCGGGCTTAAATCTCACAGCTGTTGTGGCTGATGCAAATCTGACGCATACAGCCGGAGCAGACGAATAAAATATGAATTGTCAATCGAGACTCATGATATGATAATACACACTGGAGACCTGTGGCTGTTACTAAGCCAGTCTGCCAAATCTGAACCAAAAGAAGCGCCACTTCGGTTGAATCTGCCTCATTCATTTTCAGTGGACGTCTCAATAAAGCACTAATGCTCAAAGTGTGGCTTGTGGAAAAAGCTCTTATGGGAAAAAAGGAGCTATTCTTTTCGTTGCCCTTGACAAGCGAACAATAGAGGCGGCATTGTGGAGAGAAGGTCAGGTTGTGTAGTAGGTAGTGTCTGTGGCAGGTAACTTAGGCGAAGCATGGGGCTTTTGTCTGCGTCTGGCTCTCTGTCTGGACTCCCACGGCACTCGGTTCCCCCCTACCCCTCTACAGCAGTGACCGGTTTCGTCCTATTAGGATGCAGCTCTCATTCGCTGCCTCCGCTCACTGGTGGAAGAGAGATGTATGATACCAAGCAGGTAAAGCAAACGGAATGATGTGTGGTCTGTTAGTCAAAGACAAAGTACATATGTATTTTTTTATATGTTTTTAGATTTATATTGAATTTATTTAGAATGCTTTATAGTAATGTATTAAAAATTATTTATTAATAAACTATAATAATTGTTAAATTAATAATAAATTTATATTTTAAATTAACAGAATTAACAGATTTTTTAGAAGTGCATTATTTATTGATAATGAGCACTTCTGTTATTTGGTCAGCCAGTCAGGACAGGTTGATGATGATTTCTAAAGATTAAATTTACATAAAAATATTGAATAAAAAAACTTTGAAAATGCATTTATTGTTTTTACTCAGAATATAATTTTACTATTTTTATGTTTTATAACATGAGCATTAAATAATATTGATTAGTAAATTATTATATCTAATATTTTACACAGTATTTACAAAATTAAAAAGTTTTTATTAATTTATTTATTGAAATGTACTAATTGTAAAATGACCACTTCTGTCAGCCAATCAGGCACAGGGCAATGCAGTTAATTGCTTAAAATTGCCAAATGTCAGCTGATTAACCAGTCTGAGCAAAATATATAGCTTATTTTATACTCGAATCCCATCATATGCTCCTCCTAATACAGCAAGGACAACTTTGACCTGTTAAAATCTCCTGTAGTATCCCTTATGAAAAGGAAGCATGGTTTTATTATAGTAAAAATGTAGTACCCATATTTTAATATTTTAATAATGTTTTACTACAAATACCATGGTTAAACTATGGTTACTGTAGCAAAACAATGGTCCATTTGTGGTTACCATGGTTTAACTATAGTAACCAAGTTTTTTTTTTTTTGTAGCAAAACCATGGTTAATTTTTGTAAGGTATGTCCTGTGTAGAAAAGTCTCAGTATGTGTCTTTAAAAAACAAGGAGGAGAACAATGTTATTTAACTTTTATTCCTTTATTGAACAAAGTCTGGTCAAAAGCATTTTACAAGAAATAAAAGAGTGCATTTCTTTTGTATTCTGTGTGTGAGAGAGAAGCAGAGCGAGAGAAAGAGACAGAGAGAGTTTCAACAGTTTTATAATGCATCTAATAGAGTGTGTCTGGTTGTATTTGGCAGTCGCTGTGGCAGCCCAGGAACTCATTGACCTCTCAGCTCATCTGCGCGGAGATGTGCTAAGTCTGAGGAGCTTCGCTTAAACACAGCCGGCTGCCTGCAAATGAAACACAGTTTCAGCAACAATCGCACATATACATCATTTCAAATGGCCCTGTGGTATTTCAGTTCAAGCCGAAACCACACATTTACCATCTTATTAGAGGGTTTTAGAGATTGGCGCTCGACTCATCTGTGGTAAACCTACATATCGGCCATAAATAACGGCTTCATTTCCATATGAGGCACAATATGCACAGTTTTTCACTAACAGAGAAAAATGACGGTAAGCATTCCATGAAAATACCCCTACAATTATAGTGAAGTTAAAGCTCGGTATATGAGACACGCAGTGAGGTTTTCCTGCATTGAAGGATTATTTAGCCATTTTCAAGAAAACGTGTCAGCAAAATGTGACCTGGTGGCTAAGAAAATACAGACAAATTGAATCATAGGATATCGTGTATTCAAGTCAAATAGTGTCCGTGCACATCGTGTCTGCTCAGTAGCTTACGGACATGAGGGTTGCCGCCTTTGGGAGACAGACTGCTGAGAGAAAGTGACCTTGGTGGTGCCGATACAAATAATGCCACGGTGCGCCACGTTGTCGCTTGCGAGCTGAAATATGGATGCACAGGGATTGGGTTGTCATGGCAACACCTACAAAGCAATGCAGTAGAGGGCGCCAAGTAGACGGAACAGAGTTAAAGAGAGACAATGGGAGATTTGGAGCCAGAATATCATTTGCATCAGTTACAGACTGGATCCAAATGACGACACTAAAGTGAATCTCAAAGGCACTAATGGCTGTCCGACGGCACATGGTTAAAATTAGGCGCAAAAGATCATAAAATATTGATTTGCGTTGCAACAGCACATTTTCAAGAGATTATTACAGTTGTGCAAGAAACTGAAATGTGAAAATGAAATGAAAATGTTGTCAAAGCAATGGCGGCAGCGCTCTCAAAGATGGAGTGAGTTTTCAGGTGACTGTCTGGGCACCTGCCGCAATGTCTGTAAAACCCAGACATCAGCCAACTCTGATCACCCCCCAAGTGTGTGCTTGCAAATGCGTGTGTGTGTGTGTGTGTGTGTGTGTGATAGAATAGAAGGAGAAGGGGAAAAAGGCGGATAGAAAAGAGCTGCGACCAAAGTTACTGTTGTGTCCTTATTTGACTCTCATTTAGTAAATGGAGACAATAGCGTCAACCTCAAGCATCTTTCTTGCAATATCTGTCAAGAAATTCAGTCACTTTGAGGCCTTCCTTGACCTCCATGGGAGTACATATTTAATGCATCACTTAAATTGGGCAGAAATCGTGCCAGCTCTGCACTATAGAAATTAACCGCAATTCATGACTCATACTGTTACTGCTCTTGCTGGTAAATCACTGTAAAAGTCCACAATCAAGATCTTTTATTCAATTTGTAATTCCAAATTAATCAGTTTGTGATTTCCCAAGAAAATGGTCCAACCGGCTTCATGATTTACTGCCAATTTCTTCCCCAATTTGATTTGTAATTTTCACAGTACATAGAAAAGAGCCCACTCTACAGTTTCATAAATCACTTACCATCTAATTACCAATATCCAGCAAGCAAGTATACGTTTTCCACTTTGAAACCCTCTGAATAGAAACCCAAAGGTACAGAACTCCAAAGTTAAGACCTCTTTTCAATGTCTTATTTGTCTGACGCACAGTGGCTGGTTTTTAGTGGGCATGCGCAGTCGGCTGAGTGACTTCAGACTTACTGTGCCATGCCTGACTGTTTTGTATTCATGGTGGATGACTCGTGTCTCGCTACTGTTGCTGGGGGCTCTGTGGAGCAAGCACCTATTAGCTGGAAAACTGCCACGGCCTGGAGTGAAGTTTAATAAATATATAAAAGCCATACAGTGCGTAATTGGATGGTTAGCGTCAGAGGACAATCAATTTTGTTGAGGTTGCATTTTTAGATGCTCCTCTTTTCTTCTCTAATTCATTCTAGAGAGTCAGGGGTTTAAAAACAACTGACAAAAATGGAGCAAGAGTCAATCTGAGTGATGTAATCAAATATAATACTTATTGTATATATATTTATTTTTCTTGCTTATTTATAGCAAAATCTTACTTAGCCAATGGCTTTATAATTGCACCTCCACAATAAATGTAGGCTAATGCAAATGAAAAAGCAGGTTCTGGAATGGAGAATTATTAATATGAATTCAATATGAAGCAGGCAGGCATTCTGCAGAATTATGCTATTAATCTATAAATGGTTTGAAGACTCGCTTACAGCTGTCATAAACCCAAGCAATGACATCTTGAAGCAAAGCAATTATCCTCAGACCTGGAGTCTGATTGGAAACTCTATCGACGAGTAAAATATTTGAGTGACGGTAATAAATCCCGCCTGCTCCTTAGATAAAAAAAAATACATTCCTAATCCTCCTTCATTGTTCACAGACAGCACATGGGCAGTAATGGAATATACTGACCTTTTCCACCTTTTATTTCCATTGTACGTCTTGCCTCTGTGATAATTCCATAATAAAGGAGCCAATCTGCTTTTAATTAATCTGCCAGAGAACTTCTTCGAAAAATTACTGAAACCAGAATTTGCCCTCCCTACACTCTCGACAATCTCTGTCTCTGCCAATATACTGTAATAGTAACCATATGCCCAGCAGGAAGCAAACCAAATGCATTACCTACATATTAAATTCCCAGTAAATTCTCTTTTTGATATGCCTTTTAATGCATTAGCTGTGGTTGTGAAAGAGCCACAAGATACATCTCGGTTTACCGAAACTACATATAAGGAACATGTACATTTGGCTGCATTTAATTAGACTTTTACTATAGTATTGTAATAAATTGATGCTCTCATCTGAGAACTTGTTAGATGGAAAACCACCTAATCAGACACCTTAGCTGCCAGATGTGTGGTATTTCCCGATTTACAAACTGGTTGTGCCTCAAGTTGATTAAAGTGTGTGAAATGTTACGTCAAGTTATGTCATGTCAAGTTCAGAGTTTAAAATACAGAAATAGCCTGTTCACACAGGCCATATTCACACTTGTCATTCTAAACCCTGGGTTAATGTAATCCCAGGTTCACTTGTTTCACTTGTTTATTCTTGGTTAGTTTCACACGGTATATTTCACACAGTATATTTGGAAACTAAACATTAACATTCCCATTTGCAAAATCAAAACAGAACGTGTGACAAGGGCAGCACGTAAACCTGTTTAATGTGTGGAAATGCTATGAAATATTTTACAAAATACATAAACTACAAGAATATACAATAATTTGTAGTACAAGAGTATACATTTTTCCCCCTCAGATGCTAAGACTCTGACTGTTAACTGACTGTTTAAATCTCATGAATATTTAATGAGGTAAGCAGTGAAGCAATTTATGATTGGTTGTGTGATGATAAACAAATCTCAATACATGTGCACTGCATTGTTATACATAGTATACCTTTTGGCACAACAATTAGAGGGTTAGCATCACAAAATCCTGGTTAACCCTGCTCTAACCCAGGGGTTAACAGCCGTGCTAACTTTCTTTCAAAAACAGAAGTGAGAAACACTCTACCCAGGGTTAAAATTGGTGTTAACTTTGGATTAAGCGCAGTGTGAAAAGCCCATATATATAACACCATATACAGACAAACAGACTGTTGCACAAGCTCATTTGAGTTTGTGAGAGAGAATTTTTTGGAGAGGTGCTAAAGCCCTCCACCTGTCTCCCAAGCTCCTGACCCGTGATTTTGAAAGAAGAACTCACGAGTTAGGGTCTCAGGGAACAAGAGGAGGGCAGCCATAACCAGCTATGCCTATCCCTTTTCTTTCATCAGAGCTGAACTCAGCAGCTCCTACACTGCCAAAACTTTGTGTCTGGCTGCATCACATCTGCTTTGTGTCCTACAGCATCACTGTGAAAAGACATTTGGAGGCACAAGCCGGAAAATGTTGCAAGTAAAATACAAAGACGTTTGCTCGAATATGCATGAGATGGAAGGCAAAATAACAATAGGATGATGGGGTGGAAAAGAAGAATGGAACGGCAAAGAGCTAAATGACAACTTGTGAGACTTGTTTCCTCTTCTTCGGATTGGACTTTAGATAGACAAATGCTCTCTGCTCTGCAGTCTTTGTGTGGGGAGAGGAAACACATCCCCTCCCCACCTCCATCTCAGAGCCAGAACGGTCAGTCCATCCTCTTTGTTGTCTTCTTTAAGTCATGAAGGACTTGCAATCCCGCAGACACCCAGCAGAGACTCAAGGTGCCTCGTCCACATCGCAGGTAGGACAAAGCAACCTTGCATTGCAGTTATATACATCAGACAATAGCGTAGACAGAGAAAAATCCCCAGCGAAAGTCTGCGATACTTTCAAATAGGCTGCACTCAAACCCGTTTGCGATTACACCGAACAGCCTCAAGACAAAGATGTCAGTCGGTTATTTGGAGACGCGACTAGTTAGCAACTACATACAGATGTGGCAAACATCCGAACACCGATTCCCACCCCCTCTTTTACCTCTTCCGCCACTATTCAGTACGCTTAATGAAATCTCTCCCATCTGTGGTGGCAATTCAGTCGCTCACCCCAGCCAAAACATGAGTGATGTTATTCCCCTCACCTCTCCCGGCTCCTCCCCCAATCTCCTCCCGCCCCCCACACCTCTGCCCCATGTCCTCCCCCGAGGCAGACGAAGGGGGGAACAGACCAAGGTGATGCTCCTGGGAATGAGTAGATTATTATCGGCATTCACAATTTACCTCTGGCTTTCCGAACAAACGAGACGCCATCGCTGCCACCATCCATCTCTGAAGAAGAGAAAAAATAATCAGATTTGGAGGTGAAGAAGAGAAGAGCTGGGTGCTGAATCAGATGCAGACTGGTCTTAGGAGGGGGGCGGGGGGCGGACTGGAAGGCGCAGGTTATTCCCGCCCCAGCATTCGCTGCCATTGGCTTATGGGAGACATCCATCACCCTGTCCCGCAGTGGCAGGAGGCTGCGGCGCATGAGTGAGACGACTGCTTCTCTTCAGGCACAAGGCAAATGGCCGGTGGCAGAAAAGTGGAGCTGAAGATCCAAAGAAAGACCTCACGAACTCGATATCTTCCCGACAGCCGACCCCGTCATCAACCCCGTCCTGGCTCAGGGGACACTAACCTTAATTGACTGAGGAGAGCAATAAACCTTTCGCACAAACTATTCTGCGGTTGGTCTGGGTCAATCACTGACATATTCTTTGAGAAATTAACTATTAAGCAATCATCACCACTCCTGATAGCATGTTATGAATAAGTCTATGCCTAATGACTAATTCATTATTAAGCACATCTAACATTATAGCGCAAACACTGAAAATGGCAGAGAGGGTGTGTGTAACAATATAATGACTTGCAGAACAGCATATCCTGTGGTTCAGTTAATTCCCCGTTACGTTAACACTCCTGCCCTATGCAGGCATCCTCAGAGGAGCGCAGCGCTCTGAATGTCAGTATATAATCTCCACTGCACCAGAAGGAACACAGCCATTTCTACAGCAACACATAATTCAAGTCCAAGTCCGCTTGGACTACAGACTGCAGACGCTGGAGACTCTACAGGGCCAAGGGACTTTTGATCCAAATGAAATCAATGCAGGCCCTAAACTAGTGCCTGTAATCAATCAACTCTATTACAGCCTTTTCCTCAGTGTCTGGACACTGCTGACCCCCACTTTCACCTTTGGACATTAAGGATGCAGCGAATACATTTCCATCGTCACAAAGCTTGTTAGTCCTTGTGCAGCTGAGTGTTATACAAAACCATTAAATTAATGTACTTTAAACACTATGGGCCCTATCATACACCCGGCGCAAAGCGGCGCCAGGTGCGACGCACATGTTTTTTGCTAGCTTCAGCCCGACACAGCTGTCATTTTCCCACCCTGTGCCGCGTTGTTTAAATAGCAAATGCATTTTCACCCATTTGTGCGCCCATGGGCGTGCTGATCTAAAAAAGAGGTGTGTTCAGGCACATTGTTGGCGCGCTGCTATTTTGAGGAACTGAAAATAGACTGAGCCATAGACCAACTCAAACCTGGTCTAAAGTCTTGCGCAATATTTTTTCTTTGTCATTTAAAGAGCGCATTAGTAGTATGAGCTTATAGATGGGTGCACAACATGCGTACACTTTGCTTATTACATACACAGGGACGCGCAGCAGCACACAAACATTTTTAAAAATGAAAAATTACATTCCGCAATGTAAATAGCAAACCCGCCAAGGTGCGAGCACAACTGGCTTTTAAAGGGGATGAGAGATGAGACTCTGATTGGTTTATTGCATGTTATGCCGAAAAACACCCAATACTCATTAAGAGAATAGGGACAACCTGTTTAGACCATGCACCCGGGCGCGCTGACCATTTTCCCGTCGTTAAACTAGCAAAAGTGGATTCGGACCAGTGAGTGCACCTGCGCTGTGCGCTGTAGACCATGCGCTTAGATCGTTAAAATAGGGCCCTATATTGGAATTGTGCAACATTCAGAGTATAAGAACTGGGTGTCTTTCAATTCATAAGTGCATCTATCTCTAAATCTATCAAAGCTTTTTAAACATTTTTCAGAACTTTCAAACAAGCCAATATTCATTGCTTGTCTTGACAAATTTGCTTTTCTAGTTAAAAATTTGTCATTCTCAATTCAAATCAAAATAGTGCACAATCCTGGACTTTTCTAACACTTCTTCTCTGCTCAACTAAAAATATCTTCAAGACCATGAAATCTGTCTAGTAAAATTTCAGTTGAGATTGACTGTAATGACCAACAGTGTAGAGTGTGCAAACATTAATAACTATCATGTCTCGTCACACCAAATGACAGCCTACTCTATCGACGCTGCCCATGCCCCTTGCGCTCAATGCTATTGATTTCTCTTCGGGGTCAAAGGGCGAGCCGCCATTGATCCATGAGACTCTCTGACAGCACCGAAAGGACCAGCTCCAGACAAATCGATGACACCTCAGTGCACCACGTATACATTATGGTTATTTACTGGACATGGAGCAAAAGCAAGCTTTATCACTTGTCTGTAAGGTACGGCAGAGCTAAGCAAAATTCATATTAGAGCTTCAGAGAAAAATCCGTTGGGCTCATGAAATGGCTAAAGGGTGAACAGATGAGTGAAAAAATTCCCCTCATGGAAACTTGTTGGTTTGCCATTGAAATTATGAGTGAAGGTCAACTGCTTTCTTGTGGTTTTACAAGACAAATGGACTGAGATGTAGACAAATACAGAATCAATTCTGTTCACCCTGTAGTTGAAATATGAGTCTCATTCTAGATAGCAAAGATAGATGCATGAAATGAACTGTAAAAACAGAGACATCAAGGAAGCTAACAATAGGCCTTCGTTTTGAAAGCATTTGTAAGAGATAAAACATTCTATTTCAGAATATTTTATCGATTTCAGCTGCGGTTGAAGTGATTGGCTGCAGCTTTGCATCTGACAGACATAATCCTCGATGACTGGCAAGGTTATGCATGAATCTTTAATTCCATTCAATACTAGTGAAAGGATATATACAATATATAGTCCATCTCTCATACACACTCAGTTAATTCAAATGCTCATTCCAAATTAAAATGCATATATATTTATAAAAGTAGACAAAATCTCAAAGTTTTCTTTTAGTTTAGTTTATGCTGATCGGTGGCTTGTGTGCTCCAAGGAAAGCTAGAAGGTTGTACAGTTAACTCCCAGGGCAAAATTCTAAACCATACAACCTACTACCTCAAGCTGGATACACACAGTCTCGGTTGCTGTCATCCCTTTAGAAGAAGTTTACATAAACGTCAATTGATAATAAATTACAACAGACAAGTCTGAGCAACTTGCCTGGCAAGCAAGGAAAAGAGTGCAATATGTACAGAAAAAGCAAAAGCCAGCTGGCTTCACATGTTGGACGACTTTCTACCACAGAGACAGAGACCCATAGAAACGAGCTTGTGCCATCAAACTTATCACAAGATCGGATCTACGGGTTAATGACAAGTGGCTGCTCATTTGACCATGGACTTGGAAAAACACTGCAGTGATTGTCCTACACTATTTAGAGACATAAAGATTTATGTTAATATCTGGCACATCAATGTTTGACCTCCACAAGATCTGCATTGCGAACTAATTTTTACTTTATTTTGGACATGCAACATAATGCAGAGTAATACACAAACTACTCTTTTGTGATGTAGGCAAAGGTATGAGCCACTACAAGAAAAGGTCTTTCAGTTTTTTTAGGCGAATGCAAAATGCATATAAGAACATGAATAAGTAAATTTGCTATACCTGAACACAAGAATTCCTGTTTTATTACCTGTAGCGCAAAAATAACGAACTACATGAAAAAAACTTTGCTATTAAAATCGCAATTAGGATGCACTTTTATTAAAATGCCCAATACAGAAAAGCACATAATTATTTTGATGTTAGGCCAATAATAGCTAAATAGATGAGATTTAAATTTTATACTATTTTGTGTAAAATAAATAAAATGCACTACAATAAAATCTATAGTTTTAAATGCTACGCACCACAACATTATGACAGAAAGATTATGTTTAACAATGTTATTTTTGTTATTAAAAATTAACTCCAACATTAGCATATTACATATCCAAAAAGAAATAATAACAAAACAATAACTAGCATCAATAAATGTTATTGTACCTATTGTGCATTCCTTACTTGTACAAACTGATGAAAATAAAATCAACCTACATCCCTATAAATGTTAGTTAGTAAAGCAGTTATGATGGTTGGGGTTGGAGAGTTTGTTTGAAGCAAGAGCTCAACTTTGTTCACAGAAATGGCTTCACTGAAAAAAAAAGTAGGTAGCTCAACAGATCATGTTCCCCACTAAAATCTTTGACAAGTTCAGTGATTGATAACACAGAACTCTTGCCTAGTTCAAAACCTCAACAACCTTTCCCACTCATGAGTCACTGAGGTAATCTTGCTCTTTCAAAAATGATGCCAGAAATTCAAATACCGGCACGCCCTGGGCTGTCAAACTCAGTTCTGTGAGGAAAAGAGTTGATGTCTCTTGCTAAGCTGAAAGCAAAGCTGCATCTTAGCATTACTTTTAGTAACTCTAACTAAACCACAGTTAGCTACTAATCCTAAACATCAAACAGCATTGTAATGACAGTCTAAAGACTCACTAAGTACAGTATCAGTTTCATTACCTCTTGACCTCTCGCTTGACTGACAGCTTTTGTAAAGCCAACATTGTATGGGCGCACAGTGGTAGACAATGTTGGGCTTGGACTGAGAAATTTACAACCACCATCTGAGCTCTTTACTGTTTTCCATAACAAAACATGATGAACCGAAAACATCTTCGACTGAAACGGGCATGTATGGTCAAACATGGCTTTTTGATTTTTTGGTCAGCTTCCAAGTTTAACCTTGCCCATAAGCTGGTTCACATTACTAGTAAATTTAAATGGAGCATGGTGAATAGGAACCAAGCTATGAGGTTTTGCAAATAAAAAATGTGGACATGTCAGAATATACCGGCCATACAATAATATTTCATGCTCCCCACGCCAAAGAAAAACTCGGGTATCATTAATAGTCAACATGTATATATCTATAAGCGAATACAAAAACATCTGTTTGCCCTTTAAAAGTGAGGACGTTTTGATAATTCTTCACTGAGAGTAGCATTTTGCAGTTTTGACAGTTAAAAGGACAGTTCACTCAAACACATAAAGTCTGTCATCATTTACTAATCCTGATGCCATTCCACAGCATATGAGTTTTTTATTCTTGGGAACTTAAATATAGCAGGGCCTGTAAAGCTCCAAAAAAGGACAATATGTTCTTTAAAAGTACCATTATTTTTAATTATTTTATTATTTTCAAACATTAGAGCAAGGGAAGTAATTTAATTAAATGTCAAATTTTGAAGTAAAAAGACTGAAATACATGGCAATTTAAAGGGATAGTTCACTCAAAAATGAAAATTCTGTCATTAATTACTCACCCTCATGTCGTTCCAAACCCGTAAAGCCTTCATTCATCTTTGGAACACAAATGAAGATATTTTTTATGAAATTCAAGAGCTTTCTGACGGCATAGATAGCAATGTAGCTATCACGTTCAAGGCCCAGAAAGATAGTAAGGTCATCGTTAAAATGGTCCATGCGACATCAGTCAAAAATCATCAAAAATATCTTAATTAGTGTTCTGAAGATGAACGAAGGTCTTACAGGTTTGGATTACTTCAGGGTGAGTAATTAATGACAGAATTTTCATTTTTGGGTGAACTAAAAATTATTAAAATGATTAATATAATGAACTTTAAGTCATTATAAATGAATGAAAATTATTAATTTGTGACCTTATCGTCACTCAAAGCTAGCTTATGGCTTCAGAAGACTTCAGGAAAACTTGTCAAGCTCAAAAAATGGCTAAAAGCACCATAAAATGGCCCCATCATGGTCTTTTTTTTGTCATTTTTAGAGCTGGAAAGTCCCTGGTCACCATTTACTTTTATTGTATGGAAATGCACAACATGAACATTTCGCTAAACAACTTTTTTTTGTCACACATAATTACATTACACGTGGAATGACATGGAACGATGGCAGAATTTCATAGTTAATCTTTCGAAATGTACTTGCATAAAAGTTTTTCACCTCGCCAGTTCCATTCCTCGTAAACATAAAGATTAGCCTAGAATGTGACAAACCCTAGTTCTTTTATGAAGAATATTTCCATGTATCATAAATTCCATCCCTTAGCGGATTTGTACCGTCTGACATGTGAGAATGGAAACCTAGTCTGATCGATTAGTTTTATCCCAAGCATTAACCAAATTAATGAAAGCAAGGACAGATAGGGATTGCTGTGGCAATTTATCTGAAAAAACTAGATATTTTTGGCTACAGACTAACTGTTTGTGCACACGTGAAGTGAACTCAATGGTGCCATTAGTCTTAAACAAGCAAATGCTAGCAGCAGCTGAGTGGGGCCCCTCACAAGCCATTTGGCTACAAGGCAGTGTTACATGCGTCGAGGAGTCACTCAGTTCATAGCAATTACTCAAACATATGACAGGACTCATGACTCACACACTGCACCGCATTTTGCTGAGTGAAAACAAGACTGGTCTGAATCTTATTAAAGTCACGGAGAAAACTCTGACAGATCCACCACACTTCTCGCTGCAACTCTCCAGACCTGACCTAAAAAGGTTTACAAAGAGAACCCTTGCCATAATGTGATTTAATTCTCCAGCTGTTTGGAGAAAATATTTTCACTGAAAGCAGGAAAAAGCCTGTTCTTTCAATTATTTAATTAAAGCTCCTTTGCATTAATGGAGGTTACTTATGATCCATAGTGGTCAATATCTAGTTAGTATTTCACCAGCCATGTGCATTTGGCCTTGACCTGTCTCATCAAACTTGTTTTATTGAATATTCCTTTTTGCCAACTTGTAAATAATTCATCAAAAAGTGAAGATCAACTAATGATTGAATCATTATAAAATACATTAGGCCAAAAAATCAGGTCATGTACCAGTTTGAAGTTTAGCCAACTGCATTGAGCTAACCCACTTTAACTTAAGACGAATTGGAGATAGATTATGGAAAGTGCTTCTCTGTAATAATTCATAGGCAATTTTAACAACATCATGCACCTGTGTGTGGTTGTCCAGGAGGAAGTTGTGGCCCGTGGCAAGCAAAGACCACTGACAAATGGTACACTTTTCCAGATGTAGAGATGTCAAAGATCAAATCCCTCTCTTGCTTGATAAATAGTGAAATCTTAACCCAGACTCAATGTTCAACAACAGGAGGTAGATATCCATGGCATGCTTATAGGGGCTGGAAACCTAAAAATACCAGAACCAAACTCAGCCCACTTCTTTGCAGGGAATCAAAATCCAGTGTAGTTTGACTCTTGAACAAATTACTCTTATGAACTGGTTCTTTTTAATGAACCAACAGCTCATAACTAACTGTAAGACCTCAATTAAGGTAGTTCCTTACTTTTGTTTATATCATCAATGTGTAGTTGAAAAAGACTGTGAAAAGTTATTATTAATTATACATATTCCCACCAATACATATCTATGTTGACATATATATATTACCTATATCTATTATATATATTAATATATATATATATATATATAGTTACACTACTTGTTTTTTTACTTTTACTTTTTACATAGGGTAACTTGTAATCTGTAACCTATTACATTTCCAAAGTAACCTTCCCAACACTTATTGTTGGAAATGATTTTCAAAGTTGTAAATAAAGCAAAGATTATTGGAGTATGTTTCACAAGAAAATAATATTTCAGTCTTTCTACTTCAAAATTTCACTGTAAATTCAATGTGTTACTTGCTGTTTCTTTGCATTTGTAAAATTTAGTAGCAGTTTCTAAGTAAAATTGTTTAAAAGTTGTTTCACATACACAGAAAAAATTTAGTCCAACATCTGCGTTTCTTGTCTCACTACCCTTCACTCACCCATCCATTTGTGTCAATTTTAAGCAATTATTGCTTTGATGGATGATTGGATGAGCTGAGGCTACGAGCCTGAGGCGTGCAGGGAAAGGTCTTTTGTCAGCCCCTGTGGAAAGGGGCCTGATAGCGCTAGTTTGAATCAAGTAGAGATTTGCTGGGAGAGGGGCCAAGAAAATGACTTTGTTTGACCCAGCTGCCAATCAATCTCCTCACACAGTGCCAGACTAAACACGGTCAGTATTTTAGCAGGACTTGTTGGCGACAGTTACTGGGGTCCTATTCGGGGAGAGATACATGAAGCAGCAGTAAACACACTCACCCCAGTGTCTGCGGATACATGTCTGCAAAATAGTAGGAAGTCTGCAAAAGTCACATTTGGCCTGCAAGCTGGTCATCACAAAGAGATTTCCGTATTTATAATATAATTTGTTTGAGGTGTCATGGTCATGTTTGAAGACTTCAATGTTAATTATTAAACAAAGATCAACTTTTTTTGTCATGTTCATTTATTCTTTTATTATAACAACCTTGTATAAATATATAAATATTCTGACAGCTAAAGCTAATCTGGATATACATACAACACATACAGGCATTAGATTATCTAGTAAGGCTGAGTAGTTCATTTATTAAATAACAAATTCATTTAATTTCCATCGATTGATCAACATAGTACAGAAATAATTTTAAGTTTTCAAACCTGAGGTGGCCAGCTTTCCTTTATTTTAACAAATATTTTTTGAGGCCAATGTGATGGAAGTATATATATTGATAATTTCGCACCATATAAAAGACTACTGCCAAGCACAACATTAGATGATTATGAAAAACATCAATACTTTATGAATTTCAAATGATCTAGGCTTGAATATTAACCATAAGCATCAATATGGCTAAATAAAGCATTATTTCAGGATCAATGCGAGCAAAAAGCTTGTGAAAGCATTCTTTAGAATTCCCTTAAAAAAAATCAAATGCCATTTCACTTTAATTATTTACTTTGTTAATTACTTTCCTTGTCTGCGGATCAACTATGCTTAGTGGTAATTGCTTACCATAGGTGTGTGTACACTATGTTATCCATTAGACGACGAATCGCAGTACAATATGATACCAACTGCAATCTGCACAGAAATTTTGGACATCTCTCTCTCTTTCGCTCTCTTAAGGTCTTTCAGTTCATCACGGAGCGAGCAGTACTGGTCTTCATCTTGAAATGATATAAACTTAATATAGAAAACTGACTCTTTGTTTCTAAATATTTCAAGTTGTATTGAAGTTGCAAAAGTCTGGAAATTTCATAAGATTGAGCCAGACTAATACTCCCACACCCAACAAATCAATGCCACCCCCCCACTAACACCCCACTACCAACCCCCCAGGACAACTAATTGAGAGAGTGGAATACGAAAGGCACGGAAAAAATCCGCTCCAGTGTTCATTCATGTAACTGGAGTGCAATCACATATTCCGTGATTACTCGTGCCTCAAACAATATCAAACAGACCGGCCAAAATAAACTAAACCAAAGCTGTCCAAACAAGAATATTTGTAATCCAACAATAAAAGCTCAAAATTGAATCAAAAGGTTCAAATTCATGTTGTTCCATTCACAAATATATATTGATTTAGAATCAGATTTTACGGCAACACAAAAGTTTCACCGAAGCAACAAAACATGTAATTAAAATGTATTATTATTAGACTAAACCCCATAGGCCAAACAGAATGCCAAATTATTAACATGACAGGCTGAATATAAATATTTACAATTTTGGAAATTCATTAAAAACAGCAGACGTGATTGCATGAAACACCTCCAGAGAACCATATCACCAAGTAAACATTTGAAAAATAGTTCTTGATAAGTAAAGTTTTCTGAACCTAAGGTCCTGCAGAACCACTTAAAAACCTTCATTTCTTTTTAATGCAATGCAACCTGCGTGCTTAGTACGTTTCTAAAAAGTCGAATGACTCATGAACACCATTATCCCTTGGCCTCTAGATCCATTCAAGATCACAGCAGATGAAAATATCCATTCATTCAGATTCTGAACAGCACTGCTGTTATTGCCACAGGCTGCTCTCACTAAAGAGCACTTTAGTGTGAGACTGCAATAAAGAATAATGACTACATTACCAAACGTGCTGGTGGCACCATCGTAACAGCACTGGCGAGCTAAAATGAGGACAGAAATAAAATGGTGAACTCCATTTTCAAAACCGCAGAAAACTCATTGAGTTCAGGACATCAATGGAAACTGTAAATGCATTCAGGAAACTCAGGCTCATATTTTGGACTTTGCCTGGACCACAAACACAGACACTATATACAGAAGTATGCACCTCAATTCTCAGATCTCTGAAAGCATTTACAACAGCACCACAAGGGGTGAGACTAAAATGTCTTGTGGCATTAGTAAAGCGTAGAACTTAAATGCCATTCAGAAGGTCATGAGAATGGGTTTTTAAAAAATAAATGAAAAGTAGGATCTGACCAGCCATGCATTGACTAGATCGACATCAGCTGCTTTTATGACAATGTTTGAGAAATGAAACAGAATTAAATCCACTTCAGAAAATAAAAAAAAATAGTGATCAATGCTTTTGACTCAATTTTAAATAACTGTTCACTATACATTCGGTTTATATATAACTATCCTCTTTAAAATGTTTTGTTGATTTGTTCCTATTTTCTATTTTATTGTCATTTTTCTATTAAATTATTACCACAGTAAAGTATGCTAAAATTTAAAACAATTAATTTTTTATGTATATTGTTGTTGTATTTTTACACTTCAGTTTGCAAAGACAAAACCTAATGATTAACTAAATCACAATCATAAAAAAAAACTTCCTATAAAAACTGATCGTTTAAAAAAAATTCTTATTCTCTCTTTCTCTACTTTTGCATTCACTTTTGCTCTAGCATACACTTTGCATTATGTACCGAAAATATTGTTGGTATTTATGGTAAATGATTTGAGATGTTCCTCATTTGGATAAAAGTGTGCTAAATTACTGATTATAAAAATATATATATACAGAAAATTGAGTGTTCATTTGAGTTGCAGATTTTTTTTATTTCTAGATTTGTGAAAGAGAAAAAATTATACCATGCTATTATTTTTTAGAAATAGTATTTTGTCTTTCACAAATGTAGAAATAAAAAAACTAAATGCAAATTATATTGCGTGTTTTGTGAATTGACCTTTATTTTTGAAAGGATTGCATTATATTGTAAATTGCATGATACATACTATTTTTGTATCCAACTACACTAGTTCCTATTTATGAGCAAACTGAATGTTTCATGACTTTGTTCAAACTCACAGTTGCATTGCTTAGCATGTAAGAATCTGTGCACACTACAATCTCTGTGGCAGGCAAAGGCAATGCAAAGTGGGATCCCTCAACACTACGGCTAATGGAAACGGAGTAGAAATGCATCAAAATGAAAGCTGGGGTCAAACGAGGGGAACAATCCCTCAGGGGCGAAATCAAAACAAGGAGCCGCATGAAACTGAGACTCAGATTTCACTGCTGCACAACTCGACTGTGTGATACCACTCAGTGCTAATATAATATTCATAATTACGGTAACACATTGAGAAGGGAGTACATTTTCTTCATATGATATAATGTGATCAATGCTTGTTACAAACAAACAAGATTCTGAAATTACAGTGCACTGAGATCATGAATTATATGGGAAACATGGACCTAAATATTTATCTTCTGTTTTGCTTCTCAGGCATTAGCTGAACTTTAGTGTGGAGTTTGATACATACAAAAATGCCATGCTAAAACGAAATTGCATTTGCTTACATAAAAAATGCTGATTAGTAACAATGCACATTTGCATTATAGTTTCATATGTTTGGTTCGTAATTTCATCATGTTCATCAAATTCATCATGTTTTAATGGTGCTCAGAAGTGTGATTAAATGAGCTTCTAACAAACTAATTTATATAGCAACAAACCCTCTGAAACGAAATCAATCTCAGGTCAGGCTTAAGCTTCATTCTCTCCCTCTATTCCCCCCGGAGCAGACTCCAAAACTGAAATCACTCCAGAGAAACAGGGAATAAATGGTTATGATCCAGTTTTATGGAAAGCAAACCAAAGAAACTTGCGATCAAAATCAGAGCTGGCAGAACAAAGAGCAAGACTACAATAATAAATATTTGCCGAAACCTAATCAGAGTGCAGCAGAAAAGCAAACCTGGTCTAAATCATTTTCCAGGTCAAGTACAGTACTCGAGGGCAGAGAATGCTCAGCACCGGGGCTTTTTTTGTATAACTAAACAAATCGGGGGTATTTCTGCATCGCTCACAGAAGCAAACTTGCAGATAATGCAGGGGGGAAAAAGAACTCAAAATGTATGGAAAATATGCAAAAGCCAGAGTTAAATTAAGGCCAACTGTTAGGGAAGTGGAGCATGTAGATTCCTGGTGTTTCCGAGGTTCTACCCCTGCTGTGTTACATGGCCTCAACCCCTTTTGTGTAGGGTTAACCTGTTAAATCCCACCAAAGTGGCTATTCAGTGGAGTGCCATCCACCCCAGGGGTTATTGTGACTGGCCTTTGTTAAGAACAATAGACGTAAAGAGGATAAGACACCAGTAGCACTTCCTAACTTCCCCCAAAGTCTTCTCACTTTCTCTACACTGGTAGGGCAAGTGCCTGGAGCGATTGATCCCCCCTTTTCCTGTTTAACATTAGGGAACTCGTTTGTTTGATCCCAAGTGCACTGAAATGACATTAAATAGCCTGGCATTTTTCATACAAATGAAAACAGTGTCTTTTAAACGTGCACGGCTTATCTGTGGCTGGAGCTTTTGGTTTATTACAGAAAAACAGACAGCAAAAAATGGATAAAAGCTGCCTGTCTAGATTAAATTTATCATATTTAATAAACTCTGTACTTGCCAGAGTCACAAATGAATAAATACCATCAATGCAACCTCATAACCAAATCCAAAATGAAGAGTCAAAATGCATCTTATACTGGTAACATCAAATTATTTTTCCTTCATAATTTTGTCTATTTTTTTTTGGCCTTTTTTTAATTTTATTAAATCTGTGTGAAATTAAAAATAGTCTGTCATTAAATAACAGTCTGTAACAAAAAATGTTTATCATAAAATCACAGATTTAAAATAAGTTGAGTGCTTGGAATTATAGGACAGTTTTAGCCTTCCCTTTAATCATGGGTCACTGGTTAGAAAATATATTCTCGCTCTTGCCTCCCTCTAAGCAGGTGAACTGAGCTCAAGACTTTCCCACGATCCCTCAGTAAATCTCCCTTTGCTCTGCCCCTTTCCTCCGTCCCAGCCATCTGTCTATTTTTTAGAGTGCGTCTGGTGGAGCAAGTGTCAGCTGCTGGGACAAGTCCAGCATTCCAAAACAGATTTCACCATATCGCCAGAAACACAAATAATTTGATCCAAAAAAATAAAATGCATTACTAAAACGTTGGAATACCTAATGACCTTTCTTTCTTTTTGTCCATCTCTCTCATTAGACAGAAACCCGTGGCTTTTTGACAAGACCCTGAAAAGTGAATATAAAAGGTAAGCATGTTTTTTATAGTCTCTGTGCTTATTTAAAACGAATCACCACCACCATTAAAATAGCACATAATACATCCAACGAGAGGAAAAAAAGGCAATGAGAATGTAACCAAAATTGTCAAGAATGCGATTAAGTATCCAACGGAACACAATAACGCAACATATCTAACAACATTTGACCTTCACGCTCATCATGGAATGAAATCGGACCCGTCAAAGCAATAGCCTAAATAACACCTTAAAAAAAATTAATAAATAATAAAACAGCTATGTTACGCAGTCATGTGACATAGAGTCGCCCTTATATCCTCCATCATTTTTCCTTTCTCTGGTGAGCAGCCTGTGCTCGTATCATTAGAGCGTTAAAAGAAGCCGCGGGTCTCCTCCTGTGCTGCCTTCCCTCTGAACGTGTGACATTGGCTGGCTGAGAGCATGAGAACGGAACCTTTTGAATAGCAGGATCCTCATACTTGGCTAGTAACCATGGAAGCAGATGCCTACTCTCTTTGCCCTCCTTACCTCTTTGCTCCCTCAATGAAAAGAGGGCATGCCTCGCTTTCTTCTTCTTCCTGACCGAACTTGCCTGGCCCTCAAAGGGAGCGATTGAGCAGGTCACTGGTCTAGACTTGTTTGCGTGGTCCACGGATCAGCCTTGAGGTAACCCTTGCTCCCCGTGCGTCGCACCAGCGCAGACTGCAGGGGGGGACATCGGAGATGTGAATTTAAAAAGGAGCTCCGTCCGATTTTGCCTTTGTGCCTTTTCCCTCATCGATCGGCTGAATATCGAGCCCTCTGTCTGTGCATGTGTGAAACGGATAGCTTAGTAAGCATTTTTTCTAATCAAGCTCGCGTTGTGGGCCAACTCTCTCGTTTTTCTCTCTCGTACTTAGCCACTCTCGAACCCTCCCTCTCTCTCTCTTTCCCTCTTTTTCCATTTCTCTCTCTTTTCCTCTTTCTGCTCTTTCTACTTTCTCTTTCTCTTCTACGCTTCTCTGTTTTGATTATCTGGGACGTTTGTATAAGTATGTTGTGATACTTCTAATCAATGTCATTTTTTTAAAAATCTGTTATTGATCCTGAAGTGATTTCAGCTTTGTGTTACCCGTGGAATTTGCATGCTGCTATACAACTGTTTGCTTTTTCAATTTCAACTGGGATGACCACCAACCACAGAGGGACTTTTTAGATTATTTAAACAAAAAATTGGCAAATGCACTGCTTTTGTTTCCATTCCATCTTAAAACATGCATGGATGGCAAATGGAAAAGTTTCTTTTTAAAAAGAAAAAAAAATTAAACGTGACATACTGATGTCTCACAAGGTGAGTATAATTCTGTTCTCATATATTATATTTAGTATAACTGAATTTTTAAATAAGCTGATGTAAAAGATTAAATGGAAAAAAACAAATATTTTTTTTTGCTTTTTAATGTATCTACTTGAAACATTTATGGTGCATATGCTAGCATTAAAGCTGCGAGTCTTTGAACTTATCTGTGCCTCTCGGCACTTGGACGTGTTGCAATTATTGTGGGATTATTGGGCTTTCACTGTGTACATATTGTGATTACATTTTTTGAGTGCTGAATTTTGTCAAACATCACTGACTTCTTAAATACTAATGAATACAATGTGTTCTTAAATACATTGTTTTTATTAGGACGTTAGGCTGTTTCTGTTCAGAGACAGAAAAGGACAACAAATAAAACACTTAAAATAATTTTAGTGATGCTAAATGTCATTAAGTTATATTATTCTTTAAATTATTTATATATAAAATTGTGACTATATATGAAAATTACATTGAAGAATGTGATATAAACTCAACTATATAATATCATAAAAATGATATAAATACAAAAAGCATACTACATAGCACAAAACAATGAATCATATTTTTCTAATTGCCATGACAGCACCAAGTAGAATATTGATGACATAAAAAAAAAATTCTAAGAAAAATAATATGGCAAACATTGAAACTGAACAAAAATTATATGATATATTATTATGTTGCAATATTATTTAAAATTATATTAGACAATATTATTAGACTGTATTTAAGTCATATTAAAACATTTGTTAACTGAAAATATCTGGCTATAAACAATTGTATGTGCTCAGTATTATCTAGTGTTTAAAAATATTTGAAAAAAATTATTATTAAATAGTAAAAACTTCCCATATGCAAGATGGGAAAAAAGTATTTACTAAAATATATTCTAATACATAATATTTTAAAATGTTATTTAAAGATTAATGCAAAAATAATTTCAAAGAAATGCCAGCAAGGATATTCTTGTGCTACTGTTTTTCTGATCCCATATATTTATTTACATAAATTGCTATGTAATTTGTACAATTTATGGTCAATGCAGTTTCATAAAAAGGAATAGTTTTGTATCTTATCAGCCACTGTGAACATTTGTTCTTTGTCTGTTCAATTAAGTTTCGGTGAAAGATTGAGAATGCACCAAACTGGGTGTTTAAGGGTGCTGAAGAGGGGATTTTTTTGGAGAAATTTGATTGGACGGAGCCCCACGCAGTGTACCACGCGCGCCATGTCAGTAGCTGGTGGTGAGGTCACAGAAAATGGAAGCTCAAGGTCTGAGTTCAGTCTGGAAATTACCCACTGTCTGATTCCATTTACTGCCTATTGTCATAAAAATATAGGCCTTAAATGAACAAACATTAAAAAGTAACTGGAAAATTATTTCCAGTCTTTGCATTTTGAACAGCTGCTCAGAAGGCAAAGCATTTGTTTTAATTATGGAGCTTTAGAATATGTGATTTTCACTCAGTCATTTTCCATTTTTGTTCATATAATTTATACAACTGTAATGCAAATTTCAAACATAGAACAAAATGTTGTAATAAAGCCAAATCCATTAAAACACTGTGGAGCTAATTTTTACAGTGTTAATTTGTATAGACTCATTAAGAAAGCTATTAGAAAATGACACTATTTCTATAAAAAAATATAAACAGCGAGAGAAAGAGACACTTACATACTTTGCTTTTCAAAATCATTTTAAGAAAAGATCTGAACAGCATTTGATTCATCTAAAATAGTGATTTATAATCAAATATCATACACACATGTAATGTAAAGAGAAAAACGTAAATGAAAATAATAATCATTTAAAGAGAGAAACAACATTGCCAATGGAATAAACACAGAAAACAATATCTGGTCAGCTCGTCTCCAACAGTCAATGTGACCCATGCAGCCAATGACTTTCACCATAATGCAATTTAATCACTTGTGGTATGCGTTAAACGGCCGTGTCCGAAAGTGTCATTTGTGATGTACATTTTAGTGTTTCGACTTTGAGACAGCCGTTCAATATGTTCTTTTGGCTCACTCGAACGTGTGACTCACAATAGACAATGAAGCCAAGACCAGCTGTGATTTTCTGTTGAGCTCACTCTATGCATTATTTATAGTCACATCAGTAGATTAGGCAGAAAGCTTGACCCTACATTGTCTCCAGCCCATTCGCATTCTGGTCACCTCTAACAAACGATAACCTCGTCTATCTGCCAATAATCCCACTGCTTTTCCATCTTCGTAAGGCATTTTAATAGAGCTGAGTCTCGGTCACTCTGTCCATTTCACATTAATCTGTCTTTTTTCCCTACTTCCACATGTAGATTTTTAAAGAACTTACCAAACTAAATCTGGCCCAATACATTCATTTTTGTCAATCAATTACCCTGTCGCTCTTAAAACAAATAAGAACTCCAACAGACCCCCCTCAGTACACAACACAATAAGATCCCCTCTGCATTACACAAACTAACAAAACACCATTGTCTGTTTAATTGCCTGAGAACTGTTAAATACCTTCTATTTACATGACAAGATGCAGCTTGTTGTGAAGTGTGACACAAACGAGTCAATACACAAAAGATGACGGCGGTCACCACTGCCCCTGCACCCCCAAAGGCAGGAGTCCCGAGCCTTTATCGTGGCTCATATGACAGTGCGCCCTGCACCGTAAGGGGCGACCCTAATGAAGCCCTCGTCGATAGGGGGCGAATGCCACAGGAGCCTCCTTCTCCTAGGGGAATGAGGCCCAAGGCAAAAAATAACTTAATTATTTTGTTTCACGCACAAGTGAGTTACTTAATGGAACGAGACACTTATTCTTCATTTTATGGGCGGTGAACTATCGCCTTTACTAAGAAAGGAAAGTTTCTTCCCAACACAACCCTAATTGCTTTCTTTAAACAGGTTAGCGGCGCTTTAGTGCATCATCCAGCATCAATATCAGAAGCTACACTTCACTGTACGATTGTTAAAGAAACAAACACCCATGAAGTTTAGGTTATGCTATATGTTTCAGATAAAAGTGTGTGTGTTGAGGATGTAGTGTGTGTGGTTCTGTTAAGACATTTGACAAATAGATTAAACATTTTGATATATTACAATAATAAAAATATTTTTATCATTTTTAACATGAAGAAATTATCTTGTGCGTACAAATTTTAGACGTTCCATGTTGGAGTATAGATAGCATTTTCATGCAGATATAAATTTGTACAATTCATAGTAAATATATATCGTAGTTTTTTTATATTTTTACGTCATTTTAATATACGATACATTTTTGTGTCATTATAGGTAACATGTAATACATACCAAATATGCAGTTATACAAAATGGTGTCTGGATGCACAAATATACAATATTCTGTAGATTACGCAAACCGATACCTATCGTTTTTAACATGTTTGCTATAGTTCTATAAGAAGAATTTGGTTTGGTTATTTTGACTGTGATCAAAAAGTCTGAGATCATTAGAAAAAAAAAAGTTTCTACTCCGTATTACTTTTGAATTTACTACAATTAAATGAAATGTTTCATTACAAATAATTTCATATTGGGACATTTATATCAAGATAAATTGAGTAAAAAATTACCTAACGCAAGACAAAAAATTAATTCATATTTGCATTGGATTTGCAGCACGTTAGTGTAAATCCAAATTTAAGACCTGATTTATGATTTAAGAATATTTCACATGGTTGATTTTTTTCACAAATTTGCTTATTTAATCATTTTAAAATTTTAAATATTTATTTTTCATTTCACATATCATATTATTTTTTAAATCCTGAAACTGTTTATTTTTTTAGACATAAAGGGAAAAAAAATCTCAGATTTTCAATGTAGACATCTGAACCCTAACATATGATTACTGATCTTAGATGAGAATAAAACAGTTGAGAGATAGTTTGAGCAGAGGACAAATGACCCGAAGGCAGGGTGACTTGAAGAAAATGCTGGTATCACACTGCGAGAAAAAAAAGCGAGAGGGAGAGAGATGGGGTTCATTCTGTCTTTTCTCCCTCTCTCTCTCTCTCCCTTTCTCCTGCTGCCTTTGTGTGCCGTGCAGGAATGTGCTTGCTTTTCATTTCTTTCTTTGTGTCTGCCCCTCAGGCCCTAGCAGGCAGTGTCTTATGCCACAGCAGGGTCATGGCAAACACAGAGACACATTCATGGCCACATCAAGTTTATGTGAGAATCTGGTCCTTCCTTGCCCCTCATTTCCATATGAATTGTTAATAAAATAGCAGTCCTGTGAGGGGGAGATCGCTCAAGGAGGGGAAGTCAAGCAAAGCAACCTTGGTTTTAAAACGGCCTCATCCCTTCTGTTCCTTTGGTGCCCAAACGGTCCAAAACGAGCATATGTCATCATTATTGAACGTTCAACGTTTACTTCAGCCCGACCACCTGTGAACTTCTTCTTCTTTACAAAACACTAGTAGAAATTGTATATTTAGATTAATAGCTCAATGTAAATCATGTGGATTTGAGAAATACCCATATGACATGACATGTAACATAACTGTTACAGCTAAAGTTTCTTACATATAGATAAAATGCAACACTCTTTATTAGCTAGCAATAAAACAAAATTTGGTTTGGGGGAAAAAAAAAACAGATCTGCATTTTTAGTTTGGGAAAGCAAGCGGTTCTCAAGCCAGTCACAGTTTGGGCCTTCTGGAAAGGGAGCAGGATACATCTTGAAGGGCTGGCCAGTTGATTGACTATTCTTTGGGTTTAACACACGTGTCCAGTGACCCCGCCACACTTTCCCATGCCCTCCAATGCCCCGTCTATTCTAACAGACATCCCTAATTCCCCCCATCAGCCTCGGCCATCACACTTGACAGCAGCCATGTGCACGACTTCCCTCTGTGATGTCATAGAGGTTTGCTGTCCAATTATTAGAGAGCGAGGAAGGGTCAGGATGGGACGACGGGTGGTGATTGGACCAAATCAACCTGCTTCGACTGTTCTTTATACGGGACATCTGCATCAGTGATGTTTCACTAACTGTTTTGTGACAAGAAGCAAAAGTAGCTGAAATAAATCCTTAAAGCACAACATTTATATGTGAGTCTGATTAATTAAAATTGCAATACTTCTATATGGAAAATACATTTTCCATCATATTAAGGTTATATATTAATGTGTATTCATGTATACACATTTATTTAATCATTTTAAAAATATGTCTATATATGTTAAATATATGAAAATGTTAAAACACACACACACATACAAATACGAATAACAAACAAAACTATTATTGTTTTGATCAAAAATGTACATTTAAAATAAAAATAAAATGAATTAATTAATAATCTCAATATTTTAACAATAACTTATTGAAGCTATCATTTATTCTTCAGACAGCATAACAGTATATACATTTAATATTAATTAATACTAGAATAATATAATCTGATTAATTATAAAATTAAATGACTAAATTATTAAAATTTTCCATTGATTACAACTTTGTTTTTGTTTGAGTTCAAGCTTTATAAAATAGTTGCCAACACCAATATTTAATAGGCTACTACTTAACTGTCGTTTATTAGTTTAGTAAAATAAAACCAAAACCTTAGGGTATGATATTAAAAGAAAATACTATGTTTATAAAATCCTAATTTTCAAACATGATATGCTTTAAAATCACTGTATTACTTGACAGTTCCTTTGTTAATTACTTGGCGAAATTTCTACAAGCAATTTCTAAGTCGAAATGTTCCAAATAAAATCACACCACAATTGTATCTAGTGCTCAGGACCCTAGCAACTACATTTTTGCTGTTTTTTTTTTATCAAGTTGTATATCTGTATTTAATTTAATAATTTATATATATATATTTAACTGTATATATTCTACATCAAAATCCTTTGTCACATGTCTGTTTTAAATCCTATAAATCTCCATTTCACAGGATGTCAAATCTCATAATCTCCCTCTTAATAACTCATGTTATCATCTCTATCGTGCATCTGAATGAAGGGCTCTTCTTCTGTTCAACCCTGCTTTGTGGTTCTGTACATCTGTTATTCATACAGCGCTCTTCTCGTGATTAAGTCGTCTCTTTGTGGACATGGATGTCCTCACTCTTCAGTGTTTTTGGACTTGCGGACAGATCGTGCTGTGAATCGAGGGTATGTCTGCCAGCTTGACACACACAGAAGGAGAGCATGACATCAGGGCTTTGTAATTTGGAAGATCTATTCAAGGATTACAGTGGAGAATGAGCCCCTGCCTGGAGAAGGCTTATTTCACTGAAACCCTAGCTGTTCTCACTACCCATTTTTTTTTCTCCAAGTGCTTCTGGAAGTACGTAGCTTGGGAGAGTACTATAGTTGGCATGACGAATACCTCCTATTTCAAATCTGAGACTTTTAACCCTTGGGCGCCACTTCAAAATACAAAAGAGGCTGTGTGGCTGCATAATAATATCACATGAGCTCCCTCAAAAATGATAAAAATGACAAACACTGATATTATAAACTGTTTTGGGGCAGCTAAGATTCGACAATTTCAAATCTTCATTTTAGGTCCAGGATCTGAATTTAGTTCAAATAAGCTAAATTCATGGCTATTAAACATATGTGACCCTGGACCACAAAACCAGTCATAAGGGTAATTTTTGGAAATTGAGATTTATACATCACCTGAAAGCTGAATAATGGACAATATTTGGCTGAGATACAACTATTTAAAAATCTGCTGAGGGTGCAAAGAAATCAAAATAGAGAAAATTGCCTTTAAAGTTGTACAAATGAAGTTCTTAGCAATGCATATTACTCATCAAAAATTAAGTTTTGATATATTTATGGTAGGAAATTTACAAAATATCTTCATGGAATATGATCTTTACTTAATATCCTAATGATTTTTGACATAAAAGAAAAATTGATAATTTTGAACCATTCATTGTATTTTTGGCTATTGCTACAGCAATTTAGCCCCGAGCGACTTAAGACGGTTTTGCGTGCTCCACGGGTCAACATATGATGTTCACTAGATTTGATTAACTTTACCTTACATTAGATGGAATGGCACACATTGATTTACTCCTTTTTTTTTGTCTAGTTAATTATTATATTATAATATTTATTTATTTGATTCTGTCCATGCTGTCTTTATAGTGTAACAGTTGTTCTACTGCCATTTCTTCCTTTAGTAATTTATTATAAAATTTACAAGTTGTCAGGGTATATATATATATATTATAATATAATATATATAATATATATATATATATATCTATATATATATATATATCTATATATAATATATATATATATATGAAGGACTTACAATTTAATACTATACTATACTCTACATTTATATCTATATATATAGTATAATATGAGTTGTATATAGAGTTGTGACATGTCATGAACATATCCATGGTCCTGTAGATAATAACATATATTTACAAGAATTTCTTTTTCACAGGCAGAATATCATGTATCAAATCACCTTAAACCATATATTTAAAAAAAAAGAAAGAGAGAGAGAAAAGAAAAACTGTTTTGTTTTTCTTTACTGCAAAACACAGACTCTAATGGTGACAAGTCTGACATTACTTTCTGTTTGCTGAACCCGAGTACAAACTATATCGCTGTCTCTGCAGCACAGCATAAGACATTTCCTGTGGATATCAGTGAGCCATACTGCTTCTTTTGTCTTGTCATTTCCCCAAACAAGTGTCCTGTGATTTTGAAAAAAAAAATATTTGGGAAATTTTATGCTTCCTTTGTATTCATCACAGGTGTTTGTACAGCTTACTTGTAAAGGAGATGTACATAAGCAGGAGCATGTTCGGACAATTCCAAGTAAAATGGAATTTTTGTTTTTTGGAATTATGTTTCACTTTGACTGGGATATCAGCCAGAAAGATGTATGAAAAATAAATGAACATGCCAGGAACTGATTTTGAAGTTTAAACATTTAAGCAGTAATTTCAAATAAATATTTAAACCACCTTTTCTATGGCATGTAATAATCATTTTATTTCATTTAAATCTGATAAAAAAAAAAGCAAAGCTTATTTTTTCCAAGCAGGCATCTGGATTTCCTTATACTACAAATTAACCTGCAAAGCATATAACATATCCACAATTTACAATTAGAATATTATATATTATCCCTGCATTTACCTTAAAATAAATGAATGTAACAGAAATCTCAGCAACAACCAAAGATATTATGTCTGACACTGATTTCCACTGTCAGATGCATACAATACAATACAAAAATACAAAAGCACCATAAATGTAGTCCTTACAACTTCTACCACTGCTCCCAAATCTCAGTCACAATCCAAAATGTCAAAATATGCCACCTCCTTGATCCAGGTTTGACGTCAGTAACTGCAAAACGCCAAGTTTTTGATTTTTAATGAGATTTGGAAGCCAATTTAGAGAGGATGATATGAAGTGAATGAACATCACACAAAACTATAACATGGTTTTAGAAGATGTAGAATACAGCGCATAAAATGGACATATTAACTTATTTAAAAAATGCTTTTTTAATTTTTCTTTGTATTAAAATATTGTATATATTATAAAACAGGTGGCTAAATGTCATTTGCTATACAGTGGTTAGTGATAAGGGTGGGGTTGAGTTAAAAGATCGATACTGTATAATAATCTAATATAAATTATACTTTTATAATATAATATACATTTGAATAGCATAATTCTAATAAATATTCTAAAAAACATCACAGAAGAAGTCATTTTCATGGTTTAAATGTGATATTAGTCGATTGTGAAGGCTTTCTTTTTGTGAAATCCTCCAATCTGAGGTGAAAATGTCACAAGAGCGACATTTTGGTGGTTGACGGTAAAAGTCACTACAGCAAAGTAGACGGCCTTCAAACAATGCTGTCTCACCTGCCAAATACAGCTCTACTCTTGCATTCAAAGTAAAAGTCCCTCAATAGTAAGTTACTGAAATGCCTACAAAAATTAGCTATAAACTATAACAAATCACACTTATTTCCCAAACATTTAACGTCATACATTTTTTTCATCATTAAATGGCTCCCAGAAGGCTGTTGGAATACCTACAAATACATTCAGCAGCATAACGTGAGCATGATTCAAGAAATTCCACATTCACCAGAAGAATTTGAATCTGTCTTAATCCTCTGTGAACTCCAATTACAGTTTTCTTGATCTACACTTGACCTGCTACTCCCATGCATGGCACCTCAGACCAAGAATCTTAACTTGGCTAATTGGGCCATCTTGCCGACTCGATGAATGTAGGTCTTCAAACAGCATTCCCAGCAGGGTGGTTTAGTGAACTCACCAAAAGCCTGAATAGGAAAACAGCTTTTCCACACCCACAGGGATGTCAATCATCATCGGCGTAATGTAATATATCTGTTTAATGGTTAATAACTTCAAAACTGGTTCGACCGAAGCACTGGATGTACTGAAGGATTAGTGAGAGCACAACAAATATAAATGAATTTACCTTTTTTTTCTCATTCACATAAAACTTTAAAATGGATAACTAAGCAGACTACAGAAATAAACAGCATACAGGACTCATGCGGCGATGAACAGCACACACAGGTAAATACTGAAAGCTATTCCCAGAAAGTCCTTGAAAGTGACGGAGCCTGCTGGTTAGTGTTTGCTCTCGCCAAAGAGAAACTGGACTAGACACATGTACAGCTAAAAGCATACTAAGAAATCTACTAAAGAAATATAATGCTGAGCTATTATTGGATAATAATAATACACAATATTCATTTAAATATTTTAGAATTATATAAATATTAAATACATCATATCAATAGTATTATAACATATTATCTCTTTTATTAAGAGATTTTATACATATGAAACACTGATAGAATCCGAATACACAAAAAAACAAAGAAAGAAATGACAATACGGAACCAGGAACTGCTGAAAATAAATTCAGCCTCTTGTTATCACTTGATTCCAAGTAAAAGACTGAAAATCCAGACCAGGCCATGAACTTCTCTCAGTTTCAGCTGATAAGGCACATAGAGCTTGTTTGAAAAGTAAATACAAGAGCACAGAAAATAAAAAAAACTATTATTAAGGGAAAAATTTGAGATATTTAGAAGTCCATGTCTATTCACGTGTGCGCACATGCACATAATGGCACAAATGCACTTTACTCTCTCTAAATGTCAAAATTGTGTAGACAAAGAAGGCAGAACACACTTACCATGCTTTTAGCCTCTGAGTATCAAAAAGATAGTAAAGCATCCTCCTTTATCACAGTCTATTCCATTTAAGGTTTTGAAATAACTGCTGTCTAGACCACGCAGAAACTTGGAGCTAAAGAAGTGAAACAACCTTCCCCCTTCCTGTGAACGATCTATTACCCCCCTCCCCACCCGGCACCCCCTACCTCATCTATGAGTGGAATCGCTTTAAGTGCCTGTCAGGCAGAAAACCGGCTTCAGCATTGTGCAGCTGTAACGTTTCTCCGCTCCGTTCTCCAATGGGATTGGCCCATCCTTCACCACATGACCTACACACACACACACACACACACACGTACACACACACCTCAGAGTGCTAGAAAGGTGAATGAGCCGAAAAAGTCCGCATAATGGCAGGAGAAGCCCTCCCGTCTTGCAGGGTCGTGTACCTGAGGTGAGCCAGGATTTTAAGTTTCCTAGTGCTTTCCGCCATAGTTTTATGGAGACCAGGAAGAGCGAGTGGGGGGGGAGGAAACTGGTGCATAATGCCTGTCCCTGCAGAAACTGCCCTTCCCTCCTTCTTCTCTCTCTCATATAGGACTGCTGGCCCTTTCTTGGCGCTGGAATGCAAATGCCATGCGTCAAGAGGCCTCTAGGTCATGACACAAGCCCAAAGTTCAGTCACTTCCTCGTGTGACACGTTAAGCTTAACACTAACAGCGTGTGCTGGTGTGGCGTTTAACCAAATTAGACAGCTCTATATCTCTTTTCGAAGTCTTTAGATTAGATTAAACCATGTTTATCAGTTATACCAGTTATCTAGCTGGTAGTCCGTCAGGGGGGTTGGGGAGGAACTAAACTAAGTAGAAAGAGACAGGTCGGGAGGATGCCTAAATGACTATAATATTCTTGTTAATATATATTTAACGTCACCTTTTTCTATTGTGGCATTGACTAGTGGTTATACCCTTAGATTAAAAGTTGAGATCAGTAGCTTGTTTTTTTTTAACATTTTTGAAAGTTACCGCAACAGCAATAATGTGAAATGTCGTTATTACCATTTAAAATAATGTTTGTTTGTTTTTTTTTTTTTCTATGCTACTCCAAGGCTTCAGTGTCACACGCCCTTCGGAAATCTTCTATTATGCTGTTTTTGCTGCTCTAGAAATATTTTCTTCTTATTATTATGTTGAAATGTTATCAGCTTAATATTTTTGTAGAACCCCACTAAATTATTTTACTGATTCTCTTGATGAGATAGGAAGTTTAAAAAACATTTATTTGAATAGAAATCGTTTGTATCAAGCAAAATGGTCTTCTATACTGTCACATACTGTACATATAAATATAATAAAATAAAAAAGGGAAAAATAATTTTTTACCCTAAACTTTTAAACATATACATCTTTAAACTGACATTATAAAAACAAAATAAAAAAAAGGAAGGAAGATAGAAACAGCAGCAGCAGGATTTGCATTACAACAGTAGTGTTTCATACAGTTTTGAAATGACAAAATTCTGATTCTGGGCAAAATTTGAATTTTATTTCCTCCTTTTTAACCCCACACAACTAAATGTCCCCAGGACAGCATTGTAGTAATAAACTTTGTTATTTTGTCAAGTAATTGTTTTCCATGAGAAGCGATTTTTGCGCTTGACAAACTCATTTATTTACTTTTGTAAACAAAGAAATATTAGCATCTTTTGCTATGATTTGACTTATATCACATGGCTCTGTTCCATTCACTTTTATTCAAGTGTATGTTTTGGATGTCAAACGAGACAAGGATCATTTTCCATGTCCAACTGCAGCAGTGAAAATAAGTTACCGTGCCTCGAGGTAGGCCGTGAACCCGGGCAGATTTTCCGTCTGGTTTCACGGCCGCTCAGTGAACAGAACATCACTGTTTCACCATAAACACAAACTTCATGCTCATATGATCAGGATACGTTTCCTCTGACCTTTGCCTTCCTCACACTGTCTTAAGGCAATCACAAGACACAAATATCCCTCTGAGCCAGCCTCTCACGAAAGCAATACTATTTCCAGCAAGGCCGCTTGAACTAACACTTTCACTTAGAGTCAAAGCTCGAGATATGCAGAACTCAAGTGGGCTTTAGAGCACTATCAACTGCTCATGTCTGTTCCAGACCACACTCGCTCCTGCGCTGCTTAGAACCTAAATTAGAATCAACATTGTCTTCGCTGTGCCCTTTTCGAGAATTATTCTTGAGCCTAATCAGACCCTGGGGATCTAGACCACAGTGCTGAGGGCCTAGAATAGGGTCTATTAGACGTCCATTTGGACTCAAGCCAAACCCAGCACACATGACAAGTGGAGTAAGTGTTTGCTCCACCCATGAAGCCCTTATGAAAAAAGTGCTTTTCAGTATGACACAGAACCGCCTAACCTCATGTCTGACAAGATTTTTTCAAATATTATAAATGAATAAAAAGTCAAAGAGCTAATAGACTAGTAAACAGTAAATAAACACCTTACCAGCAGCTGGATTTGTTCAGCTGTGCATCAAGTGACCCTTTGTTAAACTCCGCCCCCTTGGTTATTGTTGCTCGCTCAGACAAGCTTTACAGAAAGTCCCATAAGGAAAGAATCGGATCTTTTATCTGCTGCCTTTCTTTAAAGCAAACACTAGATTACTTAATAACTGAATATGATTAAAAATAAAACAATTTTACGTTCTGTTTCTTAATTTATATAATTCTATTTCTGTCTAAATTTCTAATCTATGTAAATTATGTTAATTATTTTTGGTACAAAGAGTCGTATAAAGCATTTCACTGCAAACACAGTGAAATGTCTCGTTTGAAAGCAATTGCAATGACATTAGTGTAAGTGAATAGAAGTTCTTCTACTACAGCATACTGTCACGAATCCGGTCCATGAACTTCCTTCTGCTAGCCATCAGAGGTCACCCTTTCCGATTTCATTGACTCTCGCACTACACACTGTTGCACATCACCCCGGACTACATATCCCATCATTCATTGCACTGATTGCACTCAGCACGGATTGCACACAGCTGGTAACACTGATTGCACCCAGCTGTTTCATATCACTCCCTCACTATTTAACACTCACTCTGATCCCTTCCCTCTGCCGAGTATTGTTTAGCACATATCTCCAGATAGCTACTCTACAGAGCCCTCATTCGTTTCCCTGCCTTAGCCTTAGCTGTTTTTTCCGGTTTTGATCTTCGCCTGTTTTCCTGGATTTCTCCCTTTAGCCTTGCCCCTGTGACTCTGTGTATGCCAATCGTCGACCCACGCTAGCCCTAGGATTATTCTTGTGTTTTGCCCGCCATATACCTGTCTGCCTTTATCTGACCCATGCCTGTTTCATGACCACGTCTCTGTCTTTTCCAAAATAAAGCTTGCATATGGATCCGCACGTCTCACGTCTCGTCAGCCCCGTAACACATACTCCATATTCATACTATTTTTGGATTATTTCTGTAAACGCTCATTTAAAATTCTACCCAAACACACCAGACTTCCAGTCTTAGACATGAAAGAGTAAAAACTTTACAGAATCCACAGGGAATTGTCATTTTCTTAGCCTGTGTATCCTCAGTCTTGAGATGTTTATATAAGGAAGTGCTGAAAAATACATTTGAGTGCTCTATCCTCAAACTGACACAGTAACACTTACATGTAACTCTAGAGGATGATGAATTTGGTCCCCACCCACCAGGTGCGCATGGAAAGTCAATATCATGAAATAAAGAATTTTTTGTACAGTATTATTAATACCACATTGACTCTTGAGATCTGTCCTACTGTACACCAATTTGCAATCAGCTGGCCTTGGCTTTTTGTCAGTTTTTCTGATGGTCTTTCCATCTGCATACGCTCTGTGGCAGTATTTATTAATATTTCATCAGGTGCAGTTCACATCATAACATTTGCAGCCTGCTCACTGTGAAATAAATCAAAGGCATAGGTCAAATGTATGCAAAATTCAGATGACAAATTGTCCCTTCTTCGGTCTTTTAGTTGTCCTAATTTCAAATTAAAACTATGGAAAATTATTCACTTAGTCTTTGACATCTGAAAGTTAAAAATACTTTTCAATGACTTATTTCTAATGTCATTTCTAATGTAAGTCATGTGCGAGTATGTCAAAAAATCTACAAATAGTCAATAGAATAAGTGCATATAAATTTGAAAATAAAATATTAGGCTGTAGTGAGCACTAACTCTGTCGTCTGACATTTGACAAGCATTACTGCCTGTTGAGAGTCTATCATAAAATTGTCATGTTCTTCAAATGGTCACATTATACTAGCGTACAAAGACTATAAAACTAAACAAAGGTAGTTAGGGCACAACACATTTATGAGCATCTCAACAATAACATCTCATTGGCTGGCAGACCTTTTTGTGACAGTAAACAGCCTGTCTGTGCGAGAGAATGAATTGTCGGTTAATTGGAAGGTGCAGTTTTGCGATAAAGCTCTCTCACCTCTGGTATGACCCCTGTGATAATGAGCAGTATGACAGAGGTCAGGTCTTTCTTGACACTCCTTTAATAACATAAATCTGGTTTATCATTCCCAGGTTGTCATCCACTTCTTCATCTTTACTAACAGAGAAAAAATTAACGACTACATCAGTAATATAGTATCTAGAGCCTGTGTGAATCGGATATGATATTATCTTGTAATCACGGAACGTCTAGACAGTGGAACAATAAAAGGTTATTTGGTGTTTTAAGCACTGTTATGGTTGTATTTGGAAGCAGTCATGTTTAACCAAGACATTCTGTCTGCAGGGTCCTTGACCATCAAAAAAATTCACAAAGTGAACAGGAAAACCCCTGTTTTTCCACTCTCCAGCTTGTCTTACAAACTTGGGATTTCCCTTATTAACCGACGCTTGCATTGATATGAAATGGAATATAGAGCTACTACTATCAAGCCAGTGACCAAACTGCAAGTGATCAAATGGGAATAATGAAATCCTTCAAACCAAACACTATTGTTGTTTCTCCTCCGTTTGTCCTTCATCTGGGATTTTTTTGTTTTTTTGCTTGAGAGATCAAAGGCGAGGGTTTTAGCATTCCTCTGAATAAGCTTTTAGCTTAACAACACAGGGCAATTTAGATCTCTCGCCGGCCAAGACAAAAGCTTCCATGGATCTGTTAGCTGATATTCTAGTGCCTATTGTTGCCCTTGAACCTGATAAATTTGACAGGGCCCAAGAGAATGGACATTGTAAAGCTCTCCCTCAATAACCGCGGGGCTAATCTCCTCGCCTGATACCGTATTAATAACCTTTTAATTAAAACAGAAAGCGACATTGAACAAGGACTAAGCTGCCCCATACTAGGGAGTATAACAAGAATCAATATGTATACTCACAGACTATATGAAAGGACGCTTGAGGAAAAAAAAGAGGCCTGTGTGAAGTGAACAATGACACAAAAGGCAGATAGTGAGGAACAAAAATATTTGCTTATCAAAGGATCCAAAAAGATCAAAGCTAAATCAATGCATCAAAGTGTTTATTAGTGTGAAATCATTGTAATGATAGTTGCACTGTTGCACAGACTTATCAAGGCAGATGGTGGGTTTATAACATCGTCATCACAAACCGGAGAAGAAAATTTTTTGAAAATGTTTAAGTTCTAATCGCTAGCAAAATGTAATAGACATTTAGCTAGAGCATATAATAGTATATATATATAAGTTAAAATGAGTACAAATTTAATTAGACTTGAAATATTGTGAGCACACTGAACTTAAGTAAGCTGAAATTAGGAAAAAAGAGTTGCCTTTACAAAAAAACTGCAAATGACATCGTGAAATGTGGGGGGAGAATGATTAAGTAGGAGCACAAACTTCTAAGAGACACTATCAATAAAACAGCACAGTTAACTTCCTGCATACATCCTTGTCACCATGTTTGCGCCACTACCTGGGTGTTGTACGACTTTTACGGGCGGGCAATTAGTAAAATTAGAATACATTAGGTCTAAATGAACTAGATGGCAAACTCGTGGTTGAAAGCACTGATCACTCGATAATTTTAAGTTCACTACATAATAGTAGTATTGACTAGTAATATTGTATTTTCACCACACATTCTGCCCTCGTTGTAATAGTTCAATGCTCCACCCGTGTGTGAATAATGATCAAGAAAGTCTGTGAAAATACATCCGCTCCACTGTTTATCCTGCTTATATCTACCTGAGCAATGTTCTGAGAAAAAAATCGAACCTTTAACTGACAATTAATAAAAACTGGAACTTGATGGGAGAAAATCCACATCTTTGAGGAAATACAATATCTTTTCGTTTCTACATACAGATAAGGGATGGACGGGGTGCATAGATCGCCTCGACGCGTATGCACGGTGAGTGAGGGATGGCTGTGATTTGCGTGGTTCAAAGACTCCAAGATTACAGCTGAGAACTGCAGAAACTAGCTAGTCTTGGGAGTCAGAAAAAAAAAAACAATGTTGTGTGGGAGGTTTTCAAGAAAAAACTAGAAAAGAAAATGCTCTCATCCAAAACAAACTCCAGCATATTTATTTGCTAGACACGACTGGAACTTCAAACGGGACTGGTTTCTATGGTCAGATGTAACTAAAAAATAAGCTTTTTAGCAGCAAACACTGAAGTTGGGTTTGGTGCACATAGGGATAAAAAAGTACCCCATGTGTACAATAAAATATACTGCTGGATCTCTAAAGCTGTGGGCCTATTTTTCTGCCGGAGATCATGGATATCTTGTTCATTAGCATTGCTGCATACGGAACTGTGGATTCTATAAATCACCAATGGATAAAATAATTAAACACGACTGTCCCTGCGCTAGAAAGCTTATAATGGGATAACCATGTGGGATCTTCCACAGGACAATTGATCCACAACAAACATCAAAATCACCAAAACAAATGGGTCACTAGAGACAACCCAACTTCTGTCCGCTTCCAGAACCCAGTTGCCCGCCCGACCTGAACCCTAATAGAAACCTGATTGTGTGACCTGTAGAGGAGAAGCGCAACATACGCTTGTGAATCTGAAGGATCTGGAGAGATTTTTTATGAAGGAATGGTCTCTGATCTCTTTTCAGGTGTTCTCCAAACTCATCAGGCAATATAGGAGACTCAGAGCTGTTATCTTGACAAAAGGAGGTTGCAAAAAGTATTGGATAAAAGTGTATGATTAATTGTGACCAATGTGTATTAGAGAAAAACTTTTTTTTATTTCATTATGAGATTTCTCTCCCATTTTAAATTTTTATTCTCCAATGAAAGGTTAGATTTTAGTAATTTTTTAAGTAAAATATCTAAAGGATTAATGATACAGATTAATTTTCACAGCCTCCTTTGATCATATTTACCAAGCGTATGAATAATTTTGAGCCCCACTTATATATATATATATATCACACCAGTAAGTATACATTACAATGAGATATAAATTTCAACTTATAAATAGTATTTCTTAAACGATATCTAACAGTGTATTGGTGTGTACGTGTGTGTTACTGTTAAATACTTGTTTTATTTTGCATTTTGTGGGCAACTGACCTGATTGCATCTACGTCTTAACAAGTGAACAACTGTAGGTTGTGTAAAGCGTAACATTAGCACCGTTGAGCTCTAATATAACACATGTAGTTAATTTTATTTCGTTGTTGCATCCAATTCCCTTATCGAGGAGGGCGTAGTCGCGTTCTTTCATACATCATTCAGACTACCTCCAGTTAAAGGGATGCATAATCCTGTTTTCTAATACGTTGACTTTGATACTGAATTATTCTATTCTCATCCTTCCACATCTCAATTGCCACAACTTAAATCACGGAAATCGCTCCTGCGATCAAAGATGCGTGGCGGTCCCGGGTGGCTGCATGCCTCTCAGTCTATGCTGTGTGTGCGTCATGCCTCAGGGCCGGCCGGCCAGTGACAAGCCGGTGCTCTATCCGGCCGTACACGGGCGATCGGGACCCTCTACCCACCCCCCGTGAGCTCGGTCGGGCGAGTCAAGCACATGGGGTAAGAGATTCCAGCTGTCGTCGAGTGAGAACAGGCCCTTCTGTGGAGCGCAGGGTGCTGATGGCAGCGGCTCAGAGCACTGTTTCGATTTTTCCTCTTCACCAGTCCCATTCGAACCCGGTTGACGATCCGTAGCTTCCAGTATGGGCCTTCTAGACAACTGATTTTGACCTGGTCCCTTTAGAAGTATGCTTTCTAGTCATAGGTGGAAGATTTTCGGGAACTTGCGTTCCAATTATAGATCTAGACCATGGGTGTCAAACCTCACCCCTGGAAGGGCCATGCTGGTCCTGCATAGTCCAATATACCTGCCTGTAAGTTTCTAGCTCTTCTAAAACATGCCTTCAAGAATTTTTGGATGCAGCGTATTTAATTAGTTAGTGAAGCTAAACTATGCATGGTACAGTGCCCTAACTTGGTCCATGTAGCGCATATTAAGAGCCACATGGAGACTGCTGGACGGACAATTCTCTGTATGGTATCTATTTGGTATTATAGTTCGAAACGCCTGTTAGAATTGTACTGTAAGTAGGTTACCGCTTCGTTCCTCATTCTAAAAGCATTTTGATTGAAAAAAACATCCAAATTTGTTAATTCGCCCAATGAGTCCCACGCAATACTTCATTCTTAGTATTCCAAAGAATATGAAAACCGTCTACCAGTTTTTTTAAAGTTTTGGAAAAAGAAGTTATATTTTTTGTTAACCTTTCTCCTTTTATAAGAACTAGGCATGTAGTCTATTGTAAATGATCCTTGAACTCGTCTTCTATATACCGTCCAAATGGAGTACTCGCATCTTAATCCACATCCAAAATAGAAATACGTGTACCTTTATACCAGTGGGGACAAAAAGTGCATTTAGGTTCACCCCAATGGTGCAAGTTCTCCCACTTTTAAAAATGATGATAGAGCCCTGTTAATGTGTCATCATAGGTAACTAGCTCAACGGAGAGACAAATGAGACTATAAAAAATCCAAATCACATTGTGGTGATTTATTAAAGGAATGTCTTTGCAAAAATTAAGGAGGGGAAAATAGAGTATCCACTTGGTCATAACACAAAATTTCATTCCACTAGCCTTTGTTAATACCCTTGTGTGGCATGAACAGAGGTCCCAACTTTTTCTGTAATCTTCACATAGGTTTGTCAACACACTGTAGTCTTGCTATGTTTGGCCCATTCCGCCTGCAGACTCTGCCTCTCCTACAAGCATAATAGTTTTGGTGACCTGCGAGCTTACTGGCTGTCGCATGTTACAACATCGATTTTACAACTCCCTCCACAGATTTGCTCAAGGGGGTTGAATCTGGAGACTGGCTAGGGTCCACTCCAGGACCGTTTAAATGCTGTGCTGTACGAAGCCACATCCTTCGTTCCCGGCGTGGTGTTATGGGATCCTTGTCATGCTACATCGCCTTGGCCTTGCTGTTCAGACCCAGCCACGTTGTCAAGCTTCATGCCCTTCTGATGGATGAGGTTTTCACCTCAAAATCTCACGATACATGGCCCCATTCATGCTTTCGTTTACACGGATCAGTCGTCCTGTTCCCTTTGCAGAATAAACACCCCCACAGCATGATGATGCTGCCACCACCATGCTTCACAGTAGGTATGGTGTTATTGGATGCAACTCAGCATTCTTTCTCCTCCAAACACGACAAGTTGAGTTTTTTACCAAAAATTCTATTTTGGTTTCATCTGACCATAATACATTCTCCCAATCCTCTTCTGGATAATCCAAATGATCTCTAGCAAACTTCAGACGGGCCTGAACATGTACTGGCTTAAGCAGGGAGACACGTCTGGCACTGCATGATTTGAGTCCCTGGCGGCGCAGTGTGTTACTGATGTAGCCTTTGTTCCTTGGGATTCCCACCTCTGCAGTCATTCACTGGGTCCCCCCTGTGTGTTTCTTTAGATACTTGCTCACAGTTCTGTGTGATCATGTTGACCTCTGGGGTTACTAACGTGATCACGGGGTGAGATCTTGCGTGGAGCCCCCGATCGAGGGAGATTATCAGTGGTCTTATATGACTTCCATTTTCTAATAATTGCTCCCAAAGTTGATTTCTTCACACCAAGCTGCTACCTATTGCAGATTCAGTCTTCCCAACCCGGTGCAGGTCTAAAATTTTGTTTCTGGTGTCCCCTTTGTACATGCGTCGTGGTCTTTAGGCCATGGTGGAGTTTTGAGTGTGACGGGTTTGAGTTGTGCCAATGTCTTTCTACTGATAACAAGTTTCAAACCGGATGCATAATACGGTAACGATGTGGAGACGAGAGCCTCTTAAAGACGAAGTCTACAGTCTTGGAGAGCCAGAATCTTGCTGTTTTTGTAGTGCCCAATAGCTTTAGTTGTTACCCCGAGGATTATTTACCAATTAATCTCTTTAAAAATCCTACACTAGTTGATTGGTCTTGTGGAGTTTATTTTTTCTCTTTGTTCATTTTGTCTCTCATAATAGGTTGTAGGGTATCTATCTAATGGAACACACGTATCAGCCGTCTCTCATCTGGTTTTAAGTGGGAGTAACTGTGCACAATTGGATGCTGAACTAAATAGCGTTTGTTTTTATGGCCTCCCACTTGTGTAGTGTTGTTGGGGTGTGTACTCCTCTGTAAGAATTAAATTATTAATACATACCGCATATATTTTGAATGATTTACATTGAGTTTATACATATGTTATCTAGTTATTATATCTAAACTAATATTTAAAACAATTTTCAAAATGGAGTTGTTTAGGTCGATTAATACTTGTAACAGCAAGTGATGTCATGCTAAATTATTTGATACAAAAAGCAAGGTAAAGACTTATTGTTACCAAAAAATTTATTTGACACCTTTCTTAATGTGGCTATCTATTCTTTTTGAATTGCACCACACGCAACAAAACGTGACTTTGGTAAAAAAACACGTAAATAACAATCTGTTTTTCCACGTTATAATACATAAGAAATGATTTCTGAAGGAGCATGGGACATTGAGACGAAATTAATAGCTGCTTGAATAGCGCCTTGGGTGCCAGTCACACGGAAAAAAACCAGCTAATTAAGATATCATTACATAATAGAAAGCGTTTGCTTAAACATACTATGGCCATTAGACGTGCAGTGTGTTTGAGAATATCCACATATAATTAATATAATTGTTTTACTGTACTTTTTTTTTTTTTACCCCAAGCCTTTTAAACAGTTCCTGATGTTAGTGTCCTCTAGTATGGACTAGGACCGCACCACAGAACTACCAATCTTTTAAATCACAGGGTCCTTTTCATCTGGAAAGATATGTCTCAGTTATGAATGTAACGATTCCACTTTTGAAACATACGTTGGCACAGGTCAGATTTATCTACCCGGGTACAATTTCCGTATCTTGTATGGTCATGATACACGATACAGAATCCCAAGCTCAGTAAGATGAGGGCCGCCTACATTGAACAGTGTGTGGTGCGTTATTCCCTGCAGCTTACTCTTCCACGTTTCACAGATTTGTCCTCTGGTATTGCGACCGGTCAGTGTTTCAGTCTTAGTGTTGCTTTTTGAGCTCTGGATAGCGGTCAAGCAGGAATGTGGGGGCCTGAGAGCTAACTGGGATACATTCTGGGCATCTCGGAGAAGACCCAATGCACTAGCAGAGGTGAACCCGACACTGAGAGGCGTTCCGCATTGCTCGTGGTTTACATATTACACCACACCCTGCTTCCTCCGCCACAACCAGAATAGCACGCACACGTCCTCTCAGAGCCCTAAGGAGAATCCGGATTCCAATTTTTTTTGACAGAGAGTCCAATTAAGCCTTTCGAGAGATAATGCTGATCATCCAAGTGTAACTAAACTCTTGCAAACTCAATTTTCATGTGCAATGTTTATCACACAGCCCGGTTTATAATTCACGATCAGACTTATCCCAAAGGAAGACCCATTTTTTCTTTATTCTTGTAGGCTTTTCTTAGCAAATTAGTCTCCAAGTAAATGACTATAATGAATTCAGAAAATGCGCATTGATTGCTTGGATAATTGTTGTAAACATGAATGTGCCCTGTTTCATATTATTACATAACTGTTTAACGCATTATCATTGTCGAATCATGTTGGCTTGCTGTCAACACTGCACAGCTGCACAACTAGCGAAAATGCCATACATGCCCGCGCAGAGCTACATTTGGTCAACACTTGACGGTCATTTTGGTAGCCACCTACAGCCACTGACATGTTAAATCAGAACCTCTTCCTGTTAAACCAACTGACAACCTTCAGTTATATAAAGCCCAAACCCACGAAGCAAACCATACAATGAGATGACACTAACAAGATAAAGCAATAAGCCCCAAGAAGCGGTGGTTTACAGTGAATTTATAACAGCTAGTGGCGTTGTTAGCATGATGCTACAGCCGGAACGGTTCTTCCATATACGTAGAAGTTTTCAGCTAATAAACAGAGCAAATAAAGTTGTAAGGCTCTAAATACAAAACAGTAATCTCTTCCCACCAAACAATGTAGTTTCCTCACTCTAGAAACAGTTGTGGGTCCAACAAGTGGTTGCCGAGTTAACACACACTTCTACCAAAGGTGTAGGCATGTTTGTATGTAATTTATCACCGGTTCGCACACTCAGAAGTCACGACCGGAACTATCCGTTTTATAATACTAAACATACTTAAAGGTGCTGTATGTAGGATTGACACCGAGTGGTTGAACAAGGTATTGGAGAGGGTTTTTTTTCACCCGGCCCCTCCTCCTCAGACTTGACGCAGACGCAGGTTGCCAGATTGACGACACCAACAGGAAGGAGCGCACTTGACCATTAATTAAATGAAATACGCTCTGTTTTCCGCCAACTGGCAACCCGGGGTGACGAAATGCAATTGGGTAAACTGGCAGTGGGCGGGTTTCACAAAACCAAAACAGACCGACATTCCGGCCCGGAATGCACAATTTCAAAGGAGAATAACTGACTGTAGAATTGTTTTTCAGATAAACAAATATGTTAACTTAGCATGTTTCTTAAATATCTGCAAACATATTATGGTATTTTTATGCTTTAGTAGAGTCAAAAATGTACATACAGCACCTTTAAATCTCATCTTACTCATGTATTTAAAGCTGGCTCTGTAATACAAGGTATGAGGAAAAAAGTATGATGAAATTCCTATTACTGGCAAAGCTTTCTCAAGAGACTTCAGGGAAAGTGACTGATCTGTCTACATCCTGCCATTAAAAATATCACATGATTTTTAGGAATAAGGGAAATCAAAAAGTGAAGTAAATTCTATCCCTTCTGATAATAAGCATCAACTTATAAATGTAATGCGTTTCTTCAACTACTGGGCATTTTTTTTAATACTAAAAATAAAGTTGTTTAAACTTTACTTTATACACTTTTTTTAATCTGTCCAACAGTAAATGTCTATCCATCACAAGAACAAAACAACATCTTCTTTGTATGCTATAAGGCTCAATTCAAAGGTAGTATTTTATTCACACTAAATACACAGGATTAAATGTTCACACTTTTTTTTTTTGCAAAATTACAGCTTGAAATGATGCACAATAAAAATATTCTCTTACATAGATTTTACAGTATGTCATCTCGAGGATGTTCCTCACGGACACAGTTATCTTCTTGGTAAACATGTATCAAGGAAATGACACCAGAGCAGTGATTGTTTTTATATATCCAAAAGCAAGGCCATAAAAGTAAAATGGTGAACAACTACCTTTCTATAGCATTATGTGTGAAATTAACAAAATAAGCTTGGTACTAAATCAACTGAAACAAGAAGTCATCTAGAAAAATTCAAAAATAATTTGTGCTGCTGAGAGATTAATTTAACAGAGTAATGAGAGATTGTGTATCGATATCAATATCAGCACCGCCTTATTTCATACAGAATAGAAATCAAGTGCCAATACTTTGAGTTTAATATCTTATAAGGGACAAAGAAATAGAGGCCAGTAAAATTTGCTTTTAAAACATTTAACAACTAGAGCACAAAAACAAGAAAAGAGAACTACGACATTGACAAAGATCTTGGTTAGTTTTGTCTTGAATAAAAAGTCTATAACTTTGCACACTGTAATTAATATTTTAATAATTATTACTGTTGTTTATTGTTGAGGCTGCTGGCATTTTTAAAAGTCATTTTACAATTAACAGGACAAATAACTTCCTCAAGTCTAAAGAAAACTTGAGCACTAAAGACATCCTATACTCTCACTTCCCATCACATTATCTCAAGTGATCTAGACATCACATGATTCACCAGACTCTCCACATGTACCTTAGTGTCTGGTCTTCGAGCACTGTTTGACTGAGGAGCCCAGTTTATCCGCAAGAAGGAAGGGGCTAAGGTGGCAATACTGGAAAAATAAAAGCTAAAGTGAAAACCTTATCAAAAGAATAAATAAGATATGAACACAGCACATCACATTTACCTGTGGAGTACTGCTCTGGTTCAGACCTGTAGTTTCTAACATTGAAATATTGAAGTCCGTAGAGAAACGGGTGTTCTGGAGAATGGCAGCCATCTCAGCACCCACCTCCACTGGAACATTGGTCTGGAATAGAATTAACAGAATTGACCACCGAATAAGTCATATTAACATATTTAAAATTCATAAATAAATAAAAAATTAGTTTACCTTAAAGTAATGAGAGGCATCAAACTCAAAACATTCAGCACAGTCAGGCACGGTGCCTTTATAGGTCACAAGCGCTTTGGTCTTGATGGAGTTTTGAGGTATTTTAAAGATCCGGTAAGTTCCAGATGCATATTTAACATCACCTATAGTGGCATATTGTAGGTCAAAGCACCACTAATTAAACACATCTGCTTGCCTCCAAGTCACAGAAAAGCACATGAAAACAAATGTGGTTCAGCAATAATGCTGTTTCAATACACAAATCAGAGGGTAACAGTTACCAGTCTTTCTTTGAAGTTCTGGGTTGTGGACCACAATGTGACTGCCTGCAACCAGGTGGGGAGTGCTGAAGCCCATGTCCTTCATCAGAGTGATGAGATCCCGCCAGTAGAGGGCGCCGGCCATACCCTCACCTGATAAGAACAAGCACTCCCCTAAATCCACCTACTCTTAATTCAATTTTGGATTGATGATACACATTTTATATATGTTATTGAAAGGTGCATTTCTGTTTGGAAAACATTTCTTTGTGTGAACCAGGGTTATTATAATGAACTAAAAACATTAAAACCATCTGAAACAAAATGAATGTTGACTGAAGTAAAATAAAACATTTAAAAATTCATATTTTATTACAGCTAAAGTGTCATTTTCATTTAGTTTAACTTGACGTACTAAAATAACTTAAATCCGTATTTTTGAAAACTTATTTCTGCATAAAATACGATCTACATTACAAAAAAAAAAAAAATGAAATTGGAAATAGAAATTAATTATAATATTAATAAAAGTACTATATTTACTATAATTGTAATAAAAGTTAATAAAATATATAATAGTATCTCAATTATACTAAAATAAGACTGGTGTGAACGCAGCGAGAACAAATTTTGGCATAATTTTGTCTTTTTTCCCTAAGTCTTAACTCTAATCATCCCCATAAATGAGTTGTATGCAAGGTCTACATTTCTAAAATGCATTACATGAAAAAACGTTTACCCCACAGAACTGGATCTTCTTTGAAAGAGTCTGGAACTGCTTTGCTTGCATACATGTCACTATAGTACAACTCTCCACCCTCCTATGAGGCCATTCACATATGAAACAGTGTTTGCAAAGTGCACAATTTTGTAAAACTTTTTCTTGCATAAATACAATAGTGAGGGGAAATTATAGGTATGTGATGGAAATATCTCACCTTCAGAACTTTGTAAGCTTCACTTATCACAGTCCTCTTATCTGGGCACAGACATATCACACAGTTTGACCTAGAGAAAATAATTGGCCTTTTTGTAAACAAAATAAATAAATAAACTTTTGCTCAGGCAGGTTATAATTTATGGAAAATGTCATAAATGACCTAAGGATGTGCATACACAACTACATCCAAAGAGTTGTTCTGTATCCCTGCATCACTGAGCTTCTCCATGTATCCTTTCACAAACACCGTGTTTGGTTTTGAGTATCCAAACTTCTCCTGATGGTACTGGACATATTTTTGCGAGGCAACTATCTAATTTTGGAGCAAACACAAAGGTTCATGGTTGCACTTCCTTAACACTTATTCATATGATTATATAAGCTCATTTAACATTTTTCAGATCTTTTGTTGTTTATCTTTCACAAAATAGGTTAAAATCAATCTGTGAAGTACCATCACATCAGTCATATCCAGCCCAATGACTTGGCCTCTCTCCCCCACCAGTTTGCTGAAGACGTAGCAGTCTCTGCCTGATCCACTGCCCAGATCAAGAACCGCACATCCTTCCAGCTTCTCTGGAATCACCAGCCCACAGCCAAAATACCTGCAGATTACATCATTAATTCACTACTAACACAAATCAGACAAATCTAAAGTTATGAGACATAATCTCAATAAAGCTGTACCTCTTGCAAACATCTGGGTGGACTTGTTTCAGGGCCTCACATGCGCTCTTGGGCAGAGTTCTGGAGGGCATGGAACACGCAGCATTGGTCTGCAAGTCATCTGAAGTCTCCAGCCGAGAGCCATAATAATTCTGTAAGTATTAAAGAATGAGCTTTGCAAAGAAATGTTGTGGTGGCCTAAAAGAAATGCTAAAGCCCATTTATACTGAAAGCTTAAGCATAAATGTGACCAAGGTAGAACACTCCAATAAGGGACATTACATGCTTGCAGTGTACACTAGGGGATTACGTTTTTGCTAGTTGACACATTTAAATACATGCAAATGTTCATAAATAATATACGAAATAATGAATAATATTTATACATTTGCGCGTATATATTTCTCTAATCCGAGGGGGAAAGTACAGAAACCAATATTGCTCAGTTCATCAAGAATGAAACAGCAATTATCTAAATAAACTTAAAACGTCTGCGTTAATCCATATCAAGTGATCCAATGGAGGTTGCTTGACCTCTTGTCATTTGCATAAATAAATAATCAAACATGCATCTATAGTATTTAATGAGGAACATTATTGAGACATCTAAAGTGGTATCAAACATTTCTGTTTCATGTGACTGCCATGTAAAAATGTTCACATGAAATCAAAACAATATGACTTTCAGTTATAGTGTACAACTCTGCATGAAATACATCAACAACTCTTATTAGACCCCTCAAACGCAAAAGTACATTTAGATCACATGTAAACGATGGGATTAAATGGAATGTATCGTCGTTGAACGTAACGTTGTGACTGCTTACCTTCACGTTTTCATGAACAGCAGAAGACATGCTAAGGGTTTGTACTTTACGCCGAACAGCCAGAGTTCGTAGAAATGTAGTAGTTCATAAATGCGAACCGAACGGAATATAGCTGTAGTTTTGTGAACGCCTTCGAGTTTGTGCTGTTGGGGATATATTTGGCCTAAAATCTAACGTATTAGTGCGAATAGCACAGACTGATACTTTTATGTATCCAACTTCAGGGGTAAAGTCCTTACTACAAACTGTTCCTGCAGAAATAAACGATCAACGTGAACGTACACCACTAACCACTGGAGGGCGCAACGCGTCCATATTTGCCTGTTTTTATACCGTCTATGATATTTTCATGGCACACCTTTCTGCAATGACCATAACATGTCTTATGCCTCTTCCATATTATGTTTAATGACTAATGGACCGAAGTCTGTGCAACATTCTGTGTCTATTCGCTGATTCCTTAAATTATCTTCCAGACCAATTGTGGAATAATTAAGTCAATGTCAATAAGTCAACGATGCTTTGTCAAATATGTCCAGGAAAACATCTGTAATTCTTAAGTGTGTATCTAGAGTAAAGTATGGAGGGGGGTAGTTAGTAGCTGGTCTTGGCAGAGTTAAGAAACAGTGGTGTGAAGAAGAGGCCTGACGTGCTGTGATGAATACAGACATTGTTGCTCTCCCGTGTGTGTGTGTGTGTGTGTGTGTGTGTGTGTGCGTGGAACTGGAAAACTCTTCCCACAGTGTCCTGCTTGACATTAAGCAGAATCAGTCAGCTGTGACCTTACTCTGCCCTCAGAGTCCTGAGTCTTTTACCAAACAACAGCCTGTACTTTGATTAAAGGGTGGTCCAAGTATGTCTGGTTTCACCCCGTTGTAAGCAAATATCTGTGGGACGAGTCTAAAAGGCCTTTGTTGTCAAAGATGAGACATTTTCTGTCAGAGAGATGAGTCTCCAGCTCATTTCAGTGTTTGCTAGTTTGGGTTTTCATGGTATTTTGACCTTTAAAAAGCAATAAAATAAATTGTACACTCTATAACTGATGCATACGGAATACCATACTGTGAACAAAGGATGTCCTTTATGTAATTAAAAAATTACATTTCTAAAAAATGTATGTAATATTTGCCTATATTAATAAAATAAAAATAATATATTTTTCCTTACTCTTTTTTGTTAATAAATGAATAATTAAATACAAATATATATTTAAAAAAAATCAGTACTAAATATGTTTTCTCTTACCTATTTCTATGTTCTCAAACAGTTGTTCTCTTATTATGTAAAGCACTTTGAATTAGGTACCACTGTGTATGAAATGTTCTATATATATGAACTTGCCAACATATGCATAAATATAGATTCTTTCAGGCCTGTTAAATGAATTGTACGCTACTAGCATTCATTCACATGCATGGCATCCAATTTGATTACTAAGTTAACCTGGCTGTTTATCAATGCTCTGTTTTTTAATCTGTGACCCTTTGTACTGTATTCTAAGTCCATGGCCACTGTACCGCAGACTGAGACATCAAAGCCAGTGTTCTCTTTGCGGCCTTTCCACCCCCCTCTGTGTTCTCTGACAAACGAATAGTTGTCAAGCTCCAAAACTTGACCTCGGTCTTGGTCCCAGACTTATTTGTTTAATTTCTGTTCCTTTTTTTGTAGTCAAGGCAAGCAAGAGGTTATTGTCAGTTCAAGCCTGACAAACATCTACACTGGGAAGGGTTTGCTGCCAGACTAAAGGTTATGAGAAGTTGAAGGAAAGGGTAATCTTTGAAAGATCAAATAAAGTGGAAGTCAGAGGAGGGGAATGTGTACAGTGTCACACAGTCGGCCTTCTCCTCAGCAAACAAAACCCCACTGTTCCCCTTTCTGTCCTACGTACATGCACACGTACAATCTCCGAGGTCTTTTTTAACCTCTGCTGCCCTTTTGAACCCCTCAGACCGTCTAGTTAAAGCAAGCTATTGCAACACATTCAAGGTTGGTTATTTCCCTTTCACCACAAGAACAATGTGTACCAGGATAGCATCAGATCATGCTGTGTTGACTCACTGTGGAGGCTCAGAAGGATTATACAATGTGGTGTCCTTGAAATGAACAGAAAAACCTTTAGACCTTTAGATCAGACAGAGACATCAATATAGAAGGGAGGCAGTGTCTCCTCAAAATATTGGATGAGAAAAAAACACTCGTAGAAAAAAAAATGTACGTCAATATTACAAAATATAACATTAAATAGTATAAACCACTCGTTTTTCTAAAGAAACATTGTACAACAGTAACACCAGCAGGTAAAGTTACAGCTGAGCCCACCTCCCCTGAGCCCATTGACTTTTAACAGTCCCCTTAAAAAGCATGGGAAAGTCACGTGAGAGGAGGCAATGCCTCTATCGCAATATGATTGGATACGATATTTTCGGCTGTGATTGGTTCATGCGATAAATCCCGCCTCTTGTGTTTGTGCGAAATTCTGCATTGCGAATCAGTCTGATAACAATTTAAAGGCATTAATGGGAAAGATTAATAAAAAAAAAAAGTAAGTAAACAACTCACACACTTAGATATAACCACTTTGTACGTCAAAATAAGACTTAAAATGGCCTGAAAACATGATCTGTGGGAGTTTTTAGTGAGTAATCAGCTTGGTGAAATTTGAAGTAAATCTAGTGTGACCAATATTTACTGAGCTTTGATAACTGCATTATCCGAAAAATTCAAAAATAGCTAAAGTATAGTATTAAAATGAATAGCTGAACATAAGTTCACAAACAAAATATATTGTTCACATTTTTACTGCCTTGAGTTATTATTTTGGAGTAAATGTAAAATACTTGATGAGATTCATCCATGGCTTTAAAAAATAGAATATTGATTACATTGTTACATTTATTTCCTGATACTGTAAGTAATGTTTATTTAACCAAGAAAATGTGTCTGGGACATACATTTACATTTGATTAAAAAAAAACTTTTGAGGACTTTGCCTCCTCATTTCAGAACACCAACGTTAGATTCATCCCTGCACTCTTTCTCCTATTAGAAATCTGGCATATCTAATGTGAGATATATTTAAAAATATATTTATGTCATTTTCATAGGCATAACTGGGTCACATGAAATCTCTTTTATGGCTTTTCTGTTTGATCAAACATGGAATATGCATGATCTCTGTCTCTTACACCCACGCTTTAACAAAATAAGCCACATAATCAAAGACAATCAGCAAGGACATAATATATATTTCATTGCTAAATTCGTAGTAAAGATGGAACCACCTCTATATGCGTACATGCATTCTGTGAAGTCCTTTGCTTAAGGTTACAGGGTCTGTTTAAGTGAAGACGTCAGTGATAGGAGCGCATGCATGGGCTGTAAGGGAGCCAAGAAGCCATATTTCATATGAGGAGTTCAGAGATCCATTAATCACAGGTATGATTTAGAATTCCCCGCTTAAGCACAAGAGGCATTAACTATCATCAGCCAAGCACAGCATACTTTTTATGTATTGTTCCACATCAGCGGATTCATGCCAACTGTGCAACTTTCTTTGATCCATCAAAAATGCATGCAAGCTCCTGTCCAATTACGAGGGAGAGGATCTGTAAAAGAAACTCAGCAGGAATGTGAAGAGTGTCCTCCACTTAATCAGTTTTGCCGCTGCTTTACCGACCCACCCGACAGCACTTTCCAGTTGTGTTGATGAGGTTTATCATCCCTTCCTTTACAAGCAAACTGATGCCATTTATTATGCTTTTTAACATTCAAAGCACTGTAGACGATGATTTGATCTGTTAGCTTACCCTGAAACTCCAAAAGCATTTTTGATTCACACTCATGTACAACTCAAACCTGCTTTAGCTTTAAGTTAATCCCATCAACTCTCACTTCAGCCACCCCCTACCCCCTCACTTTAACACAGACACATAAAAGAAGGTGTAGGCCTATATTATGACCTAGTTTTGGGGGGAAACATAAAAGAAAGCTCATATTCAAAAACAGGCTTGCGTGCTTCTCCTAGCTTTGATTATTAAAACCCCTCGTGCTCTGCTGTCTGTCACCCAAATTTGTCTGCATGTCATTTTTGAGCTGTTAAGAATTTCAATATTTAGATGCAAGGGAGCAGAAGGTGAGGGAATCGCATTTCTCTCCTCCGTTTCCTGATAAAAGCAACCCTGTAGGCCCGAGGCAGGTTGTTCTTTGTAGCAGAGTGTCCCTTTCTTCCAGAATACCATTTTAGAGGCCACTGATCTGTATTGATGTTGGTCCTATCATTTCCTCTCACATATATGTCACGGTGAATGACAGGAATTAAGGTCATGACTCAGGGCACAGATAAAATTTAGGTCAACAGCCAGGTTTAGTCAGCCAAAGGAAAGGTTTCCATGTACAATAAACACACTCTTAACAGATTCCTCCTAACTTTCTTTCTGCATGTAAAATAATTTTTTTTTTGCAGCCAGGGATCAAGCACAGGTCATATGCTACTTGAGACATAAATCAGGACAGTATAGTAAGGTGGAAAAAAAACATTGCAAGACATAAACGACAGGTTAATTCTGATTCAGAACTTTATTCGAAATCTGTGCAAGTAAACACCCAAATGAAATGTATTTTTAGAAATAATGATACACAATAATACTCAAACGTATCGCAGTTAACCTGCATCAAAACAATATTTCAAAACCAACAGAAGTCTTTGAAGTGTCAGTGTAATCCATCTTTGTACTGTACAGTACGGAACATGATTGTTTAACCTGTTTGGTTTTCTCCTTGTAAAAAATAAAATTGAGTAAAAACAATAAATATCTTCATATGCACATTTGTTTCAAAATTTTAAACATTTTGCCCAGCGGTCTATTTCTCATGACATACAGATCACATTTTTATGAATTGGGCTCCATGACAAAATATATATATATATGCTTAAGACTTTGAATTTCCCCATGTTCAGTAATACAGTGTTACTCTCTTAAAATATCTCTTTCGTTCCGTACAACCCGAATTAGTTGTGCGACACAATGATCTACACTCAATACGTTTAACGCTGCATTAGACACAAGGCACTACAACGGAGGTGTACAATAAATCTCACTCCTTCTCTTTACTGCAATATGCGCTCTTTTTGCGTTTCAGCCCTGCTTCTCTGCATTCTTACTTTGAATAGCTGTCTTTCATAAAGATTATGCTATGTACATAAATATAGTTTATAACGAGTCTTTAAGATTGATGAAATACAACATATGTCAAACGTAAGACTGTAAAACATCACAATATTTTTGTGGGAATGGCCTTAATACCACAAACACTCCCTTTATTAGATCAATGTGTCAATTAACATGACAGCTGAGATTGGGCTGATTTGTCTCAAGTCGATGCAACAATCTCTTGCATAATAGAACAAACATCTTCTGACATGCTAATACCAAGACCTGTTCATAAAATACACAAATACAAAACATGAGCAAAAAGCAGTCATTTATAGTAACTCTTGTGATATTCATTCATCATCTTCTAGAGTATTGTAAAAATCCATTTCTGTCTTGACAGGTAAATGCTGAGAATGCAGAATAAAGAATAAAGCACATCACAACATTGTTTTCAATGGGAGAGAGAGAAATTAAAGAGGACACTGATAACATAAAAGTATACACACTTCACATACCATAGATTTCAAGATATCATGTTGTAATACTGATGGATTCATATTCCATATTATCCAAACATGATAATGAATATACAGCTTTATCGTTGCTGTTAGTTTATCCAAACAATACAGAACCAATGAGAGATGCCTATCTTTTTAAAAAGGCAACCGATTTCATTTATTTGAATGTATAAATACTGTGACATTTAATGCCTTCCTGGCATAGACAAAGTAACAATACATAGTTATTTCTTCATTTCAGCATGGTAAATTGAAGAATATTCACTAACAACTGCTGACGCACAATCTGTTTATACAGATTATCATGTGCATCGGTGCATCATAACTCACTGCCTGAGGCCAAAAGTCTACCCATGTGTGGAAAACGGAGTGGGAACTGATATTGTTACAAATACATGAGGGCAAATCTGTCACACACCTTTTGTAGAAAACTTTTATTTTCTTTGCCGCTTAGAACGTAGGAAAGAAATCAGCCAGAAAGTAGTGTTTATAAATATTCAAATGAACTTTGGTTTCATGGTCTTTTTGTGAACTAAATGACACGTAATTCAAGTGAAAAATGTGAGATGCCTCAATAAAAACAAAAGAAGATAAGAAGCAGAGAGAATAAAAAGAAGCACATTTCTAGTTCAAGCACAGATGCTGGTTCACAGTCTCAAAACTAGTATTTCTTCAATGACCCGTTTAGCCGTGTTGAGTCACAACTAAGTGTTCCATTGTAATTCTGTGAATTTTGTTTCAAAGTTCAAAGGCCTCAGTATCACCTGATGACTCGTTTTTGACCTTTGTCTGTATTTGACCCGAGCCTACTTCCAAGCCCTCCCCCTCTTTAGTCAGTTGTGCATTGCTCCTCTGGAGCATATAGTACAAAATAGGGTTAGTCTTGGTAAACCGAGGTGAGTCTGGCCCATACTTGTGTGTTTGATCATCTCCATTAACCATCTTTGCAGGGCCCTTCAAATCCTTTGTGGTGCTGTAATCGATTTTTGACCTTGCAGGCTCCTGCTGTGTAACATGGGGAGTTTCTTGCCTGTGACTGCTTCCTTTTTTAGAAGATGGATTGCTGGGACTCAGGCTCTGGTGAAAGTTTTGAATTTCACCTTCATTACATGAGTGCTTGATTGTATTCCCATTCAGCACAGTATGTGACTGTGAACTGAATGTACCCCTTGGCTGAGACAATTCCTTCAAGCAGTTGTCTGAAAGAAGCAGCTGCTTTAGAACATTGAAACTTCGGTTTTCGTTAGAATCATATGGTGGAAACCTAGCTGGTGGACAGTCAGCCTCTGGGGGGCTTGATGGGTCTCTGGCCTCTCTTGTCTCTAGATCTCTGGCGGCAAAACAACCACTGTTGTCTTCTTTCATGCTACCAGAATGTTCCAAATCCCTGGTATGCTGAGTCGAGGAGTTATGATATTCTAGTTCTATTGAAAATTTCCGCTTCTTTGGGATTGTTGGTCCCTGGGTTTCAATTGATTCTTCTTTGACACAACTCTTGTTTAGGTTTTCTACTTTGTTTGGCTGAAGGGTTTTGTTGGGTCGTTTTTTTAGGAGATGACAGAGAAGACCATCTCTGGTGGGAGCCTCTGGGGACAATGGTTCTTCTTTGATGCTTTCATGAGAATGATAACTGGTGCTTTTTCTAGGCTCCAGTACTGACATTTTGTTATAGTCATACATATGACCCTCTTCAACAGGCTCAGTTTTAATTGTAATATCCAAAGGAGGACCATTTGGTTGGCCAGTTCCCTGATGTGTTGGTTTTTCCACAGAACTATTTTTGCTATGTTCTCGTTTTCGTTTACTGCCTACCTTTTCTTTCTGAGGTGCATTGCCCAAAAGAAGTTGTAGAACTGTACGCCTTTCAAGCAGATTCTCAATCTCGGAGACATGCTGTGTTGCTTCGGGCACAGCTGAAGTTTTTGCTTTGGTCTCTTCCCACAGTGTGTTATTTCTCTGAATTGGTGCAGCGAGTCTCTCAAGTAAAGTTGGAGGATGGTTAACTTTCAGCTCTTGGGTCATGAGTTTGATAGGGGGTAAAGGTGCCTGTGCTGGAGGAGAAATATCAGGGTTTTGTTTTCCACACTGAGCTAAATTCTGTAACAATTTACTAGCACTAAAGGCAGGTTCTTTTACTCTTACATCACTTGCAGGCTGTTTTGCTTTACAAAGATCCAATGGGACAGACTGAGAATGGGGAGACCCATAAAGTGTATATGGAGATGCACTGCTGTTGGAGTCTCTGCTTTGGGAGAAAGTTGGCAAGAGTTTGGGACTTCTACAACTCAATCCACAGTGTCCGCTAAGGTCCTTACACCTAACTGTACTGAAAACACTCTGGCTACTTGTAGATGCACTAGTAACCTTAGGGATTACATCTTGCAGCAAATCTGGATTATCCAGACCTTTGTTTACTCTCTCGTTATTTTTGTGATCCAAGAGCAACTGTAATAGAGTGACCTTGTGATGAGGTTTCATCTCTGAACAGGTGTCCACCTCCCTGTGATCTGAGGTAACTTTGACAGGTGGACTCTCAGGCTTCCACCTGTTTAACGAAGATTCTGGGACTCTGTCCCGTACAGGTGAGGATGAAGTAGATACTGGTGTTTGTACATTTGTTCTATTCTTCAGAGAAAGGTCAATAGGAGAGCAACTAGAGTAAGTGCTCTCAGCATCGCTGCTGTCTTTTGTAAGACTGCTGTCGGGGTTTGAGTGCTCGCTGTCTGAAAAAAGCGGAGAGGCCAGAGTGCCAAAGGTACTGAGGTCGTCTTTCAGGTGACCCTGCCCATTAATTCGCTGTGAGGTGTTGTGACTGTTGAGAAGCTGAAGTAGAAGACTGCTGCAGTTCTGTGATGGTCTGCCTTGTTTCTCGAAAGGTCGACGCTCTCTAAAGCGTTGTCCTGTGCGCATGGATCCTTCTGTTCTTCTTTGCCCTGAGCTTTGTCGACTGGAGCTGGTTGACATTTGTGAAGGTATTCCATTCTTGGTGTGTAAGAGACTTAGTCCATGAGTCTGGCCAGAAGTTGTAGGTTGTTTTTCTTGTGTCTGCTGTGTGGCCATGGCAGATAGTCTTTCACTGGCTGATCGTCCAGAGAGTTGAGCTTTCATGGCATGTTCTCGAGAGTACCGTTGCAGGTGGGCCTCACTGGAGAGCAACAGAGCCAGTTGACTACAGGCCACACTTGGTTTGGGCGATGGAGCGGGGCTTGATCTGATATTTACCAGGTTTGCCACAGCTTTTAGGCGCTCAGTACAAGATATAGACTCAGGAGATGGAGAGGGAGAACTGCTCTGCAGTGCCTTGGGAGATTCTGAAAAACTTTCCTGGCTAGACCTTCGACGTTGATAAGGCACACTGTTGCTGTGATTCTGCATTTTGCTCTTGCTCACTAACCCTTTGAGGTGGCTCGAGGCTGGTCTGTGGCAAGGCACATCTGCCCTGTCTACTTGTACAGGCTTGCTTATCTGGCAGGGGGCATCCGGTGGCCTCAAGCCTTGGATAATCTGCTGTGGCAGGGTCACGTTTTGAAGTCGAGAACTGAAAGACTGCAGCAAACTAGCTAGAAGTGTACTCTCTCCTTTATCCTGGAAGGTACCGTTCTGGCCACTGTGGTGGTTTTCACTTTGCCCGTTGAGTGCAACGGAGGGTGCTGACCTCCGTTGAGTCTCACTCTCCGTCCAGGCCTCTGAGTTGAGGAGACGAGCCTTTCTGAGGTGCTGTGAGGCTCCACAGTAGGAATTTGTTCGGTTCTGCTCCTGTCGAGTGCCATGACTAGGCAGTGCATGCCCTGTCCCATCCTTATTCCTCTGCTCTTGGCTTCCACTCTGTGTTGCTGCCGCACCCTGTCCTCCTGCTACCTGATGCATGAGTAAGCCTTCCAGATATGTTAATACAGCAGAATCCTGGTGTGTTTCAGGGCCAGGCTCTTCCCCATGAGTCATGTTCAATACTATAGTCCCTTGTATGTTTGGCCACCACAATAGAGGGAAAATCGTTCTGTTACGTTCTGCCAAGAGAGTTACAGTTTTTAGCTTCCAAACCTTGTTTTTTTAGGTAAAAGAAAGGTATGATGAAGATTCACAAGCCATTCCCCTATACTGGAGGCAAGAGCTAAGCATGAATGTAGTTTAAAATCATGTTTGCCATTGTTAAGATAAGTACAGGATCATAATGCAGTCAAGTCTTGTGGGATTCCATGGCACTGGATTTGTACTTCAAAGCTCCAGGGTGGTGAGTGAAATCACTGCTTACATCCAGTAATTCTGTCCACAAGGTCAGCTGGTGATGGTCCTGCACAAGAGAGAAACATGAATTATTATGAAAATCATTAGCTAGATATTGAATACCACACATTATTGTATTCAACAAAGCACATTCAGCTAATCTTTAACATGTAGTTTAACATTTCCTATGTTGATCAATTTTAGGGGCAAAAGACGTTATAAACATGATCAAAAAGTGTTTCTGCCTTTGAGCCTTGAATTTTTAAAGACTAAACATCAGGTTATTTATGATGATAAATGAAAATGATGTGTTGGCAAGCAAGGCCAAAAAGTCCTCCGCTATTGCATGCAAGTGTTTTCACAGTCTTTTTCACATGCCAACAGTTATGACCTAAAGATGGATCTCACTCGTATACTGAAAGGGATTCAATTAAGACTCATTCTGAACCATCTTTCTAAGTTTTTTTTTTCTCTTCTCCGGACTCTTAAGCAGTAGGAATTAGCTTGCTGAATCTCATTAAAGCTGAATACACAGGGCTTTAAAGACTACTTGATTGATTTGACAGATATTAGGTAAAACAAAATAACAAAGCACAGTATCCTGAAGAGGATTAAATGTTTTGACAGAACTCTTGCCAAGTTAGACACACAAAACTGTCAGTTGAGAACTCAATTCTTTGTAAGACAACCACAGAAAGCTAACAGGTATTTGGAAATTTTTTTCTAATTATCTATAATGACTGGCAGGTTCAGAAATTGAACTGGGCTCAGAGCAAAAATGGAGCAAAAGTGACAAAAAAATGGCCCAGTTATTATTAAACAATATTTCTGTTATATGTTATCTTACATTTGATCAATTTTATATTAAATCCAGTATGTTATATATGAATTGATATATTTATTCAGGGTGCAAAAAGTTCATTTCTGACGATTTCTGATAAAAATATACCACCTCTGGATCACACAGTACCATTGGCTCTGCAGACTGACACATTTATTGTGTATATGTACAAGCCTGCTAAACACTATACTCACAACACAACTTGGTACAGCACTACCAATGTCACAATGTCTGTACTTCCTAGGAAAATGAAAACATAATGAGACGGAATTGTAAGTACTTAATCATGGAATACACACAATGCTGACCTTGTCAGTGCTCTATGGTCAAAGTGAAGGTCAATGGCTTTGGTTGATTTGTTCTGCTCATAATTGGCACCTCTGGTTGTTCTACTTTGCTGGGGCTGACAGGGGGTGGACAGTACGGGATGACCTTATCAAGATATCGGTCACAGGGGTGTGAGTGTGACAGGCCTGAGAAACTCCTATGCCACTACACAATCAAAATAGCTCTAATCTGGATATTATCTCTAAAGACAAATCATTATAGAACAGACTTTTAAACATTAATGGAACTGTAAAATAAAATAAAATGCATGCCTATTGCCTAACCCTACTGAATGTAAGTATATTTCAGCTCTAATGTATGGATGTTATGATAATGATATAGTATAATGATATTTGTCAATGAAATAGTTGAGGAATTTCATGAAAATTGTTTGGAAGCTGAATCTGACTGTGAAAATGTAAGTTTTGTCTGACAAAGCGTTATATCTAATGTGTCAAAGAGTGGGAGAAGGTAATTGATTTGGACCAACCATCCTATACTTCTGTCAATAGGCCACTGTAGCTTGTTGTCCTAATCCAATGAAAATAGGAAACACAATACTGACAACACCTTCACCCTGTTAAACAGATAAACAATTACTTTAACACACTTATCTCATCTCCTAAGAGATATTCAGTATCTTACGTTAGAAAAGAAAAAAATCTTTAAAGAAATCAGCCGTTTTAATAATGTATTTGGTAAAAACGTTCAAATCAAAGCTTTGCAAATATGAAAAAGCTATGATTTTCTGACAGCTATGAACTTCAGAATAACGGTGTAAGAAGTGATTGTAGTAGCCTATCTTTGACAAAACCCCGGTTGTATATGAGTCTGTTCACTCAGTTCTTTTCAGGGTTTTTCGTCACAATATTATCACCATCAGTGCAGGGCAACGAGGCTCCTGAGTTACCTGAGAAATACAAATCCCTGTAAAACAACTGGGTTGATATAAATGGAGAGTATCTGATATCTGGACTGGATCCCTCATTTCTCAACTGCAAGGCTGGAAGATTAATTGAACCCCTAAAAAAATACCAGATCATAAATTACATCCACCATCCAGAAACTGTAATCCATTTAGGCTATTTAAAATGCATGATGAGGCAAAAGGAGCAAAACCTGCTGCATGCCCTGTTTGAAGTCAAGGTCACTCACTCCGCCGGGGCCGTTTGAGTTGATGCAACAGCTGGCGTCCATACAAAGCATTAGGTCCTAATAAAAAGCGACAAAGCTGCCCTTGCAATGTGCGTTCATACCCGCCGTCTAGCTCTCAAAATAAAAAAATAATTTTGGACATAGTTGTGCCACTGCAACTGCTAAGTTGTTGTTATCCTTTGCTTGCACACGTAGGCACAAAAGTCTGTGGAACTACAACAACACATTCCTAAGATAGCGTTGGGTGACTCAGTCAATCAGGACCATGCACCATTCAAACTAGGTCACTGTGACCTACTTCCAAACAAGCATTATGGGCATCACGCATTGACATTTCCCAGCTGGGGCACACCCCTTTAGTTAGGGCTTTGCCAAGTGCAATCTCTGACTCTTAGTAAAAGCATGAGTCTGACCTACATTATGATGACCCTAAGATGAATAACTCTTTCACATGGGCAAGCACGGGGTGATACCAGAGTGCTTTAGCCAAGCAGAAGGAACCCTTTCCCAAGCAAACGGCAGAAATATATACAGGGGGCTCCTGCGTGTACTGTCACAAGACTCCAAACATAATTCCAGAGTCTTGCCACAAGTAATAGTCTTGACCTTAGACTTGTAGATTTATGATGGCAGCGTAATGTTAACAGGAACACTTAGAGAAGACCAAGCTGGTTCATCTTCAGCTACAGAATAACATGTATCTTTGTCGGTTCAGCTAAAAAACAAATGACATACTGAAGTGGTACTGAGTGTGCTAATGCTCGTCAAGGAAACAAATGTAATTACTGCCCACAACCAGGAAATTGGAACAAACAAAATATTTGTACTCCTAATCGACTGTGGTAAATGGCCCAGTTTCCGGGGTTAGAAATGACTTGGGGAACGTGAGCATGGGAATCAGTCTGTGCCCAAAAAAACAGATCATGAAAATACCAAAAAAACACCAAGTATTTGAGTTTTTGGCTTTGTGAACTTGGACACAACCTTCAGAAAACAAGTGCTGTGAACTTTTTTAGGGTCCACATAGGGGAAAAATGGCATTAGAAGACTTTCTGTGAGAAAGAGGCTGCTAGAAACTAATAGTTATACAACGAGAGCCCATGGCTCTTTAAAAGTCACCCTTCACCCTAACTCAAGAGATCATGTTTATCAGGATCATAGTTTATGCCAGTCATTATGTAAATAGCTCTGACCAAGTATAGCACATTGACTGCCAGTAATGCAAAGTGCAACTGTACGTGCAAAACCAAACACAAAAATTGCATGACAAAATAAACAGAAGTCACAGTCGAAAGTGCAATACCTTGGTCCCAGGGGGGGGGGGGGGGGGGGGGGGAGGGGGGGTGGTTATAATCCAAATCGAGGGGGAAGCAATGACCACTTTTATTATTCATAAAACAAATAAACATACACTGCACCATTGCCTTAAGGGTCAAATGAAGGGTCAGCATGTGCGTCATGACCCTCACATCATTTGCTTGAGTCTTTAGAGATAACTCCGCAACGTGCTCATCCAAAAAAGACAAGCTTCCACTTTTTCCAGGATGTGAGATCATTATAAGTTACTGGCAATACATGGTACATGTCAAGCACAATGAGCCTAGGCCAGTGGATCTCAGCCATTTGACTCCACGGACCCACTTTGTCCACAACAATATTCAAATGCCCCATGACTTTTCCAGAGGTTCATGATTTACTGGATGAGAACTTAAAGATAAGGATAAAAAAAAAAGGATTAAAAAAAACTCATACAGAATAACTTAAACTTTCCAACTTGTATTGGAATTTACATAAATATTTAAAGAGTTGTCAGAGGCTTAATGGGGATGATGTTAAAGTCATGCGACCGTGGTGTAGTTTGTTTGCTAAATTCATCTTTTTACTTCCGGTGACTGTATTTAGGCTTTGTGGTCAGAAGATTATCTTGATTAACAAGTTGAGTAAGAATCTCAAACCATTGTTGGTCACAGATCTTATTTTCTGCAATAATCCAAAAGTCAAAATAAAAATCCAATTGTTCAAGGGAACCAGGGTTTTGCAACGTTTAAGGTTGGCCTTCAGAAATACGTAATCCCTGCAAAACTCTTAAAACTGCTTATTTCTTTATGTAAAACATTTTAAATAAGGGAAAAAATACTGAACACACCAAGTTAAATTTCAACAACTTAAACCTGACAAAACATGTCAAACCATTCACACAAATCAGACAGTAATCAGACTCATTCACAACTTCAGAAAGCTCAAATTCACAATGGTCCCGGCAATGTGGAGGAGATATTTCTGCCATGCCCACACTGATATACAATATACGATCTTACCTTCTTAAGGAGCTGTGACACCAAGAACAGGTACAGTGTAGTAATCAATTTGCTCTGCAGGCTGTAAGGCTCTGTCTGAATACTAATACACCTCAACAACATCCTGCCCCTCTTTTCTCTCTCCTTCTGTCTCGCTCTTCTTCTTTCTTTGGGGTTGACAACCCTCAGTGCCCTAGCCAGTGAAGGGGAGGGGGGGGGGGGTCACGGCTTGTCCCTCGTAGGCAGATAACCAAGGCCACTATCAAGTGTGTGAGCACCCGGGTGGGGGATTAGACGCTTGCACTGAGCAACTCAACACTGAAAACAGCAAAGTGCGTGCACAACAAGGTCGCCATTAAACCTGTAGTAACCCTGTGGCTGGTCTCTCTCACTCTTTTTCTCGCCCACACACTCTTATGTGTGCCGCAACTACACCGCCAGTGCTCAGTCACACAAAACAGGCTCACACACATACACAGGCGTAGCCTCTCTTTATACACCCTCACGTACTTTCGCGTACACACAGAGAGGCACACGCCCACAGACGGCCCACTCTCTGCCGAATAGGGATAATTCATCATATTTTACAACTGACGGCTTTCTACCTCAGCTGAGTGATATTGCATCCTGGCAGCGTGACAGAAACAAGGCTCCGCCAGCCCTTCTGACAGCCTGCGTTTTGTGTCTTAGAAGATGCTCTGCTCTGTCGCCGCATGCTTGCATTTTTATAGTGCAAGAGCGTGTGTGCGTGGGTGTGGGTGAAGTGGAGCAGAGACTGGTCATGGCTTTATGACTACTACAGTCAGCTAAGAAAGCTAAGCCAAGCTGAAATGCTTCAGCAGACAAGACCTTTACGGCTTGAACCTGCCTTGTAGCGGTTAGTGATAGAATTTCTTCTTTTTTTCCCTCCTCTTTATAATGGAGAAAGTCTAACCAATGGCTTTCCAATGTGTGCAGTAAATGATCTGGAGAAAAAAGGGCTCATTTGGATCATTAGTCTGCTGCACATATGCTGTGAAATTCTGAAGGTGCTGGCATTAAGAAAAATACAGTCATTAGCCTAGCACCTTTAAATACCAGCTGCTGTTTTGGTATTTATACACACTAGCAACTATTTTTTACTTTGGGAAATAAATATTATATTTTAAGAGTTTTGCTTGGGAAAAGTGCACAGAAAAAAATCAGCTGCATCAGCAATGTGTAGGTGATACAGAAAAATAAGTCAATAAACAATAAAAACAAGATTTAAAAAAGTGCTAACCAACATTTTTTTTTAAATGTTATGCCTGATAAGATCATGATATATTTTATAAGTCTATAATCTAAATTTTTGCCTGTTTTTTGTATGGCATTGTTTGATCTGCTTCAAAAACTAGCCAAAGGAAAAAATTGCTAGTATTGGAGGATATGGTCACTGATATATTGTGTACCCATAATCTAGTGTTGTTCTTGTTGACTAAAACTAAAAATATTCAAAATCATTTTTGGTCATTTAAATAAAGCTGAAATAAAATAAAAAAATATATTCAATGAAATACCTAAACTTAAGCGCATAAAAAAATATTAAAAACCTAAACTAAAATGACCACGAACAATTAACTAAGCAAATTCTAAATCTTAATAAATACTATAATAGTATAGAAAAAATACTAAAATAACCGCAATCATATTTTATATCATTTATTTTTGTCACTTTGGAAGGCCTGTTGAAAGTGTTTGGAAATTATATTTGGAGCTATATAAATGCAAAACAATTGGTTTTCAAACACATTCCCTGAACACGCCCACTGTGACCCATTTGTTGAACAAACAGATAGTTCCGCCCCAAAGATACACCATTGGTTGAGCTAATGTTGCTGTGTTGAGGGGGTCTGGATGCTCAATTAAACAGATCAAAGACCACAAAATCTTTTTTTTTTTGAACGACAAATGGCTTACTAGTAGTTTTATTAAAGTAGGACTGTCACTTTAAATGCTAAATAACCAATGCCAACATATATATGTAACAGGCACAAATCAGTTTTAATCAATAACAGCATTAGAATGTTTAAGTATTAGAAATCTATTTAATATATCTGTCTGCTGTATATAATTATATACCCAACCAAGGAGATCATTAGGAGCATAATGAGCATCATTACAATTCCAGCAGAAGAGAAATCACATGTAAATGAGAGCAAGAAAATGAAAAAAATATCACTGCCTCTCCTTCTGATGTTTTCGATCAGTTTGAGAGCTGGGGATTAAAGCAAAAGCTACCGTGCAAGTGTTTTTGAGGATGCTGTGCCACAGGTCTACCCTTGACACATTGACATCAAGCTACTGTCATGTGACACTCTGTCATTGGCCACCTGGCAGATCCTCCACCTTCTCACGACCTCATCCTCCAGTGACCTGAGGCTCTGGGCCCTGCCCGTCAGGCCCCTCCCTCTGCTCCCCCTGCTGCGGGAAGGTCGAACAGGTCATCGTGTCCTCATCTGTAATCCGCTGCCATTCGTCAGCAGTCGAGGCCGGAGGAGGCAGCCTCGCTACGAGGGGAGAATGCCCAATTAGGCAGCTGTCACACAAAGCAGAGGCTGCAGAAAGAGAGTGAGAGAGGAGAGGGAGAACGAGAGGGGGAGGCCGGGGGGAAAATCATCCCCTTCTGTTTGTGGAGAGGACAAGCAGCTGCGGGTGCCAATTACAGTGATATGTTAACCATTTCCACCCTAGAGCAGAGGGAGAGGGGAACGAGGCTCTCTAACCCTTGCTTTGTCTCCCGGTGGAATTCCTCTAGTGTTTACAACCGCCGTCATATTCGGATGAGGAACTTGACTCGAATTATAGCACCTCAACTGTTAATAGTGCTGAGCTGGAAACGCATCCCTATATATCTATTGCATTTGTGCATTTGCATCCCTCTCTGTTAATGAAACAGCAATGCATTTTGCAGTAGTGCAAAGAGGTACTGCTAGACATCTAGACAATGCAGACAAAGCTGTCAATCAAAGCGTCATGCCCATTCAAACTCAAACCAAATGGATATTCGACACAACCACTCAAGCTCAACCTTGCTCAAAACTAGTAATACTAGTAAAAGAGTTTTCCCTCATGTTTTTCCATACAGCGAAAATGAATAGTGTTCAAGTTTAGATGCCATTTAAAAAAATGTTCTGTCAACTTAAAGTTATAGGTAAAGTCTATAATTTCATAACATAGCCAAAAAATTAATAAAAAATAATTCCACACAATTGAAAAACATATAAATAGCCGTGAATTTAATGGTAAAATACTGTAAAAATGCTACAGTAAAAACCTATTAATTGGTTAATGATAAGTTCCCCTACTATATATGGTGAAAAACTGTATTGGACATTACATGTAATTTTACAGTAGTATACAGTAATATATTTTTGGAAGTGAAAAAGAACGTATAATTTACAGTGAATAATGACATTGTAAATTGACATTCCCAGAATTCCCTGCGTTACATTTCAAATTTGATGTTTCTTCTTAGTTTTTTCTTATCAGTTGTGTACATTACGGTTGTACGTTTCATCTAATGTTGTTAAATTAATGTTTATTGCACACAGTTTCCTGTGTGTTACCATGATCGTGTTTAGTGTTTGTGTGAATGACACTGTGCACCTTCTATACATGTTAGTGTTTAAAAGCTGCTTGAGAGGGGCTTTGGTTCGTCATGTGACTCTCATCACCACCTGCTTTTGGTGGTTATCAGTGTATTACAAAAGGTACAAATAGATTTCAGTACTTCCATAAGTTGGTATATTAACATTATATCAGTTAATTAAATTACGGTATTTAAATGTAAATTTACGTTAAATCCATAAAACCTAAAATGTTGTTGACGCCGATTGCCTTGTGGGCAGTGCGCCAACATATGGTGTCGTTTCACTCAGGGCGTCCCGAGTTCGAATCTTTCTTTGTGGGCCTTTCCCAATCCCTTCCCCCTCTCTCTCTCTCCCACTTCGCTTACTGTCACTGCTAAACTGTTATCAAAATAAAGGCGAAAAAATTCCAAAAAATAGATCGAAAAAACATAAAAGCAGCCTAAAATGTTGCTACCATATTTTTCACTGTAAAATTCTGGCAACCACAGCTGTCATTTTTTTACCGTAAATTTTTTTGTGTATTACATGGAGAGTATTATTTTATAATGTTTTTTCAAGGTTGCATTTTAATCAAAAATGCAATAAAAACTGAAATATTGTGAAATATTATTACAAATTTTAAATAACCCTTTTCTGTTTTAATATATTTTAAAATGTGATAAATGTCAAAGCGGAATTTTCAGCATCATTACGCCTGTCTTCAGTGTCACATGATCCTTAAAAAATCATTCTAATATGAAGATTTAAAGCTCAAGAAACATTTCTTCTCATTTTTAATGTTAAAAACAGTTGTACTACATGATTATTTGTATAAATTGTGATTTTTTTTAAATGTCTTAACTTTTACTTGATAAATTTAGTGCATCCTTCAAGGATAAAATTAGTAATTTCTGAGTTGAGATGTTACTGACGCCAAACTTTTGAACGGTAGTGTAAATAATTACAGTATTTTATGTTTTCTTGGTTTTGGTATCATCTACCATCCTCTCAGGTAATTGCATCTTCTGTTTGTGAATGCCTATTTTGCACCAGGTGAAAATAAATGCAACCTTGTACATAAAATTGTCAACTATTTTGATTACTGTAATTACTGAAAAGACCCCAACCTTTTATTGTGAATTACCATGAGGGGTCAGCCCTTAATTAGGGGGGTAAAACTACGCAGCGAAACCCTCAGACAGGTTATACTGCCGAAAAAGAGATAACCCAAACTTAAACGCAAAAAGAGATAACACAGCTGCAAGCACAACCTTTATCAAGTTGAAGAGACCAAAGGGGACCATTTTCTTATCCTGCAACTCGCTCACAGACCTCAGGTTCCTCTTTTCTCTACTGTCACAATCTCCTCCTGTTTCACATGCCCCAGAAAGAGCAGGAAAGTACAGTTACCGAATGCTACAAGTTTAATCAGAGATGAATGAGGCGCTGGAAGGGAGAAGGAGCTGACTCGAGGCTGAATAATCGCTCCTTTTCTTAATTAAATGATTGAAGAAAAGCCAGCACATTAAAAGGAAGACAGTGCCTGGGTCCCCTGCCTTTTCCCTAGACGAGAGAGAAATTATTAACACAGTAAAGTCTCTGCAGTCATCAGAGCCAAACGCATGAGTCTAGAGGAAGGGGCAGAGAGTTTTCAAGGATGTGACCGGACACAAACTGTTAACTTAAGACAAGGTACACAAGACAACTCCTTATAAGACCAAAACGGCAGCTTTATTGCAAAGCTTCAAAATGATTCAATTCAGTATGTAACCAGTCCAGTACAGTGAAACAATGCAGTACCACTGCTGTAGTATTTCTGATCTAAGCAGTTCATTTAAAACCGTATGCATTTCATTTAAAAGTATGTCAACAAACCATGTTATATACTACTAGATGGGAAGTTGATCCCTACAGGCATTTCCATATTTCATGAGATTTAAGTCGTATTTCCAGCAATCCAGGGGCTTATCAAAATATAGGTCTTGCTATAGGGAATTGTGTGAGGACTACAAGTTGACACTGCAGTAAAACTGGATGTACTGTAGATGTGTTGACTAGTTATATAAGCAGGTTTCTTCCCTTTTTGTGTCATGTAGGTGCCATGAATAATACAATACCAACCATCTGCTAAATTTAAAAACTTCCTGCTAGCTTTCTTCAAGACATTCCTCATGCAATAATATCAAACAGTAATACATTTGTGTAAATCGCCATAACATTACAATGTCGGTGCAATTATGTTAAACAAACAAACAAATATATACACAGTATATATATAAAAATAATTTTTTACTAGCTCAATGGGTTTGTGCCAAATAAACTGCAAAATAATAATAATAATAATAATAATAATATCATCATCCAACATTTCAATAAAAAGGTATTGCCCACTTACATGCAATTTAGTTTAGCTACTTTTACTTATTAGCTTGTAATAACTAACTAATTTAAGAGCAATTTGACCCTGGTATTCTTTAAAGTGCTTTGGAGTACTATAGAAATACAATGGTATATTAATATGATCAAACAGTATACTGTATATCAAAGTACCACAGTACAATCATAAAGCCTCAGGAAGCAGCTATACTTTTTCTGATCGTCATGGTAACCCAGCATCTAAAAAGCGCAGCGGCTACCCACGGAGCAGCTTAGCGGTAGGCCTCCACCGCACATGGGCTTTTTATGTACCTCCAACTGTCCCTCCTGTGTTCCTGGCCTGCGCTCTATACTACGGCCCACTCCCAAAAGAGCTGACAGTACACTTTCCATCGGTTTGACTTAAATAATAATAAGCACTTTTGAAGGACTTGAAAAAGACAAAAGTAATGAACACAACTCAAGAGAGGCAATCGCTGTCCTGACACAGACGGATGGACATGGCGAAGCCTGTCAGTCCTGCAGTTGCTAATTAGCAGAAATGAAGTTGGATTAAAAACTTAATGGGGGGGTTATAACAGTGCAAGACACAAAGCTAAACGAGTCAGCAAACCTTTGACAGGCTGTTTCTTTAAAAGCAACGTTTACACAGTTGTTCTCTCTCCCTCTGGCCTCTATCCTCTTGTCCTATTTTCTGTTTTGTTATTTATTAATGAGCGTCAAACAGTAGCAGAAACTTTCAAATGATAGCATGGCCTTGCTCATGTCTGCCACCAATCCATGTTCTGCTGGTAGCTTTGGGTTAGAGTGACTAACTAGTCATCCAACAACCGACTAATCGATTAGCATTTATCCTTTATTTTGTTTTTTTTACAATATCTTCACAAATGGGACACAACCTTCTTGAGAGGAGTTTTAAAGTGCTAATGTGTGCTTTGCTTTAGCATGCTAATAATCAGGGGTGTAAAAATGATCTGAAAAGTGGTGGGAATATAATAAACACTGGGCTTGCTTCATGAATATTAATTAGGTGACAAAGATCGCCAAGTTATCCTAACACATTTTCTGAAAGGCAATTACGTTGGTGCTAGCCATGATATGATTACCATTTACCATTTGCGTATTCGTTTAATCCACTGCCAGCTCCACTGGGTGCCAGAAGCTTCCACTTGTTTTTCTTCAAGACATTGTTTAATGTGAGCGGCTACAGCAGTCTTCAGTGTCACATGATCCTTCAGAAATCATTCTAATATGCTGATTTGCTGCTCAAGAAACATTTCTTACTATCAATGTTGAAAACCGCTATGCTGATTAAATGTTTGTATTTGTATGCAAAAATGTTCAATTTTACAATTTTTTTAATTTTTGTAAAAATTTTTAAAATTTTATAATTTTACAAAGGCTACAATTTTTTCTTTGCACAATGCCCAAGCAAAATCAAACTGTTGAAATTATTATTTTCTAAAAGTCTCCAATTCATTGTTAAAGCATTGTTCTCATTAACTAAAACTCTTAAAAATGCTCTCTTAAAAAACACTCTCTTAAAAATGGTTATCGGAGTTGGAATAATGCAGAAATAAAATAAATCAAATATTAGAATAAAAAAAAAAACTTAAACTTTTTACAAATCTGAAACAGAAAAATAAAGCTAAATAGTAGAAATCTTCTAAACCCATAAGACCATTTATCTTCGGAACACAAATTGAGATATTTTTGATTAAATCTGAGAGCTTTCTGACCCTGCATAGACAGCAACACATGGTTCACGGCGTGCATCATACTGCATGAATGCTCGTCAAAGTCTGACACGGAAGGGAAGAAATTGTTGAATAAAGTTTTTTTTTTCGTGCACAAAAAGTATTCTCATAGCTTCATAACATTATGGTTGAACCACTGATGTACATGGACTATTTTAACAATGTCTTTACTACCTTTCTGGGCCTTGAACGTGTCAGTTGTGTTGCTGTCTATGCAGGGTGAGAAAGCTCTTGGATTTCATCAAAAATATCTTAACTTGTGAGTTTGAACTGACATGAGGGTGAGTAATTACTAACATAATTTTCATTCTTGGGTGAACTATCCCCTTAAGAAAAGCATGTAGTGAACATGCTAATTAATACAAATATTTACTCTGACTAGTCCACTATGAAAAAATTGCAATTTTGCCCATCTCTATTTTGGGTAAAATATCAATATCCATCATCTGTGGTATTGTATGTACATCACAATGCATCCGTTAGCAGAGAATGTTAAGCGTAATGCATCTCATTCCTTGGTGCTCAGCACGGATCACATAAAAGAACTATAAAGGCTTGAAACAGCACAGAATTTAAAGGTGCATTAATTTCGGAGCCGAGTTTGAGATAACTCATACTTAACTCAAATAAAACCCCCTGACATGACAAACGGTCCTACCGAGAGGCAGCCAGGGAACAGCATGTCTCAAGTTGTCGGCAAATGGGAGAGATGAGTAAAAACGGCTGAGCAAATGAGGCCCTGGCTGCGCTCACACAGAGCAAAGTGAACTGTTTACTCAGAGCACACAGGGGAAGATGACTTTTACTGCAACCCCATCCTCGCTCTCTCCCTTCCCCCACTCACTCTCTCAGTAACACACACTCTTCCTCTCTCTCTTCTCTCACTGTCTGTAGTGAGTGAATGTCAGAGGGTGAGTGTGCATGACCTTGAGTCGCGTCAGAAGCACAGCGAGGGTCGTGCTGCCTGCAGGCGTCCTTGAACTGCATCTGCAAGACAAAAAAAAAACCTTCACGGTACCCTAATAAATATCTCAAATATCCTGGCTTTCTCTAACAGCAGCCTGCGCTATCAGTCCCTGTGATTAAAAATTTCATAGAGCCGGTGTACCTCTAACCTCACACCACAGAGGAATCGCAGTTATCTGCTTTTCAAGCCAAAGATACGATTTGCAATATGAAGGCAGTGCATCGTCTAAGAGATGACACATGGGAGGGAGTCGAAGTATAAGGGAGCTTAAAAGGAGGTCAGATAGCTTACGCACACTGATGTAGTGTTTCTCCGCTTCGAATGCCATCCATAACAGAGACATGCATGCCATGCCACCCAATTACATAAAGGAGGTGCGGAAATGTTGAGATTGCATCCCTTTCTGCTACAACGTTTTGGCCAAAAATTGTTAAAATAAAAAAAAATTGATAAAAATATTTTTTGTTTGGGTTAAAAAAAATGTTGACAATTAATAATAATAATAATAATAATCATCATCATCATCAAAATGATTGGCTTCACCAAAAAAATTTAAAAATTTAAAATGTATTGTTAATAATGAACTGAAATATAATTTTTAAATAATATTGCAATCCGAATTTATGTAAGCCATAAAATGCAATTGTTAATTATTTTTAATTTTTAGTAAATGTAAACGCATGTTTATGTAATTACCCCCAATTTGATTGCCATCTATAACAGTGAAATGTGTGCCACACAATTACATAAAGGTGGCATTTTTGGCCATTTTTGCCAAAAATGACAAAAAATTTTATTTTTGGTTTTGGGAAGAAAAATAAAGCACATCAGAACACTAAATGCATTTAAAGTAATTACTTTAAATTGACAATTAAAAAGTTAAATTCAATTGTTAAGAATAATTGATTAAAAATATTTATATATTATATTAAAAATATTACGTCCAGAATTCTTCATTTCAGCTCAGATATTTCCCTTTTAAATGTTTTTACTAATTAAATGCACACCATTTTCATAATTCCACCCTGCCACCTCAAAGAATGGCATGAACTACTCTGAACGCTATTGCATTAACACTTCGTAGATGCTCACCCTAGATAGATGGCTTTTTCTGGGAGGTCAAAAACAGATACATGCAGCGCTTTTACAACGTGAGCGATGACAGATTCTCAGAGGCCCGGGCCCTCTTCCGAGGAAGTAGAATTGACCCCCTCGGCAGATGAAACCCTACACCCTGCCAATCGTGGCCGCGCTGGTACCCAGCTGTTCTTGTCCTGCACTTGGGTGTGCTTCAGCCTGCATAGAGCGGTTTTTAGTTTAACCTCAGGAGGGTGATCAGGAGGGGACGGAATTTAGTGTTGTTCATCATACCAGCCTGGTATGGCTGAAAACATGTTGCCAGATATCTTATCTGAAAATACTATGCATGCAGGTTGGCCTGCGGAGCTAAGTTTACACAAGTCACTGGAATGCTTGGACACATTTGCCTTTCACAACACTCAAGATACATACCGTGACAAGAAGTAAAAAACAGAGCTCGTTAATATTGAAACTGGCGAACATGTAGGCGAGAATCCTTGTTCTTAACAGGAATACGCTGTAGGGATATTTGAGCATAGTGGTATACATTTGTCATGTGGCAACGCGCTGAACAACTGCCAGGGGTCCTGATAAGGAACCGAGACTTGGTGACCCTGAGATCAGAGGTTATGTTCACGGACAAAATGGAAAGGCTGATTAGTTAGTCTGTCTTCCCCTTTAATACTAAGGGCAACATCACAGAACATAAGAGGCAGCCCAAAAAGCTGGGCAACTAAACTAAACTAAACCAAAATAAAAATGGAATATGTATTGAATATTTTTTATATTGTCATATACCTTCAATTTTTTAATGTTATATATTTTCTCTATAGGCTAAATAATGAAAATGTTTTTTCATTAAAAAAAATTAAAAATAAAAATTAAGATTTTTCTGTTGCTCAAGTTTGAGTCTGAAACACATCTTAAAGTATTAAAACATCTGTCTTAACATTCTCATTCTTGCTCTTTAGGGAACTTTTGGTCATAAAAAGGGTATTAAAATCATTGCAAAATCATAATTTGCATACCTAGCAAAATCATCACTTGGAAAAAAAAAGAATATTATCACCCAGTCAGTGTGGTTTACACTGTAGAAATATTTCCTATAGACGGTAATGAATCAATGTCATATTTTTATATTTGTAATATCCTTTCAGATCAATATAATTCTATTCCACAAGATTCCGAATTCCATTCCAAGCCCTTTAAACTTATTTCACTGGGACTCTTTGCTTTGTGCTGGAGAAAATAGGTCACATATAGTCTTCCAATTTTTTTGACCGGACAAAAGAAAAGTTCAGCTGAGTTTTATCACATAACTCAGCAGAGACCACCTTCATTAACCCCAGCGAAGAGAGATCAAGCTCTCATATTGCCAGATGTGCTTTGGAGCCCTTATCAGCCAGCATGTATGTGAGACAGGCTGATCTTAATTAAATACTGCTCCTATCCAAAGGCTATGCAGCTCACTCATTTTTACTCCCTTCACTGCTGCCTTTTCCCATTCAGGGAGGAGATTATTTCAGCGGCTAATGGCGGAGGACTCTAAAAATCCCTTGCCTTATTAAGTAACATATTGTGCCTCATGCTATCTTAAGCAAATGGTTTCGCTGGAACTCGCTAGAATTCAAAGCCGAGACCTAACACCGTGGCTTTGGCTGTGACAGGTTGCCTCATTTTGGAGCCACATGTTTACTCACTTGTTAGGTAGCAAATGGTACTTGTTGTTACAATTCTCAATTTCAACTCATCAACATCAATAGTCACCTATATGTTGATGCAGTCGATTTTAATTCACATTAAAATACAGTGTAAACAGTATGGCTGAGGATTTGAAACTGTAATTGAAAAAAAAAGGTGATAAAACTTGTGAACTTCTCAGGTCACATGTTCCTGCATTCAAAAATAGCTGGATGGAGTGCCGTAGAATGTAACGCAAGATGATTTTTAAAAACGTTTAACTACTTTAAACTTCAAAACATCATCTTAAATGTGACCCAAATGGCATTAGATGCTGACAACCAAAGACTTTACATAGGCCATCTATTTTAAAACATAGCAGACAGAATACTACAAACATGTCTACCATGGGCAAAACAACAAAATCAATAGCAAAACATTACTGTGAACTGTCAGCCAGTGATTGGTTTATGTTCACTGATATGGAAATAGAACAAACAACAATATATTGACTTCTAACACTTTATGAAATATCTATTCAATGCTTTCCCTGCCAAAACAATGATACTGAATTACATTGTGTTTTTAGCATATATTGATTAATTCGATTCATTATCAGGTAATTAATATGATTAAAATAAACTGGCAGCGCAACTACATACTGATTAATTAATTTGACTTACCATATACTTCTTAAAAGTAGAGATGCACCGATTGCAATTTTCTTGACCGATTCTGATTTCCGATTTTTTTTGTTAGTGTGATCTGCCGATACCGATTTTTGCCGATTCCGATTTTCTTTCTAAGAACTATAATTGACAGCATATACAAACAAAACATTTCCGTTTCTTCAACGCAAAGTTTTATTTTCAGAAAAAAACACAAGTAAAATTATAGCCCCCATATGGTGTTTTTTTTGGGGCCGATACCGATACTAGGGAGTAAAAAAAGTCAATTATGTTGGCCGTATTCTGTGTGTAACTAGATCTTTGACAGTACCAGTCAAAAGTTTGGACACTTTCCCATTCGTGTGTCCAAACATTTGACTGGTACTATATATAGAATACCGTATATACATAAACAGAATATATATACATAAACACATTTTTTGCAATGATGACTCAAATGTGGTGATCAAACACTTATAATGGTGACAGAGATATGTAAGGGCATTTAACAATTTAACAAACTTGCGATGAGTGCGATGCACAAAGTAACGGGGTGTTAGTTGTAACACACGTGGTTTGAATATTTATTTTACCATAGTAACATTTAAATTTTGGCTTAAGTAAATTTTTTATCTCAGTTTTTATTATTCATTTAAAATGAGACAAATCTGCTATTATTTTAATCTCCAATCTGTTATTTATCAGTTCAGATAGTTTTTTAATGCTTCGATTACTAGCAGAAGACACTAACCAGTTTTAAATTCCAGTTGCGCAGATGGGGCATGTTGTAACACTGCATTACAATGTGCTATTCTATGACATTAGCCATGTAATTCACACCATTTACTTTAATACATTTTAATGAGAAACGATGAGAAACAGTTGAATAAAGACTGACAGTCAATGTTTAATGTTTAGAAATTATTATTTCAAGACATGTAAAGCATTTTTTGCTCGTTTATATGGGGGCTGTCCCAAGCATGGTTGCAATGTTTTCATTGTCAAACTCCAAAATCAGATTATTTTCATTCTTAAAAAAAACGCCATTATTTTCTTTGACAAAAAAATAATAAATAAATATATATATATATATATATATATATATTTATTAACAAAATATTTTAGTTTGTCTTTTATATTTTTTTCATTCGATCAGATAACATTTTAAGCTGTTTTATGGTCATGTTACAACGTGCCCCTCAGATGTTACAGTGTGTTCCACCTACGGGGCATGTTGTCACATTTCACTTCCATTTTTTTAGGGTAAATAAAGAAAAGCGTATACACTGTTATTATTAAACAAAGCGACATATTTGTACTAGAGAAGTGTAAAATTACCGTGGATAAAAAAATATATATATATTCTGAACCCCATGTAGATTTACACAAACTGAGAAAGTCAAAAAGTTTTACTTTGTTCCCCTACCTCTGTAAATAAATACAATATAAATTCATGTCTTGCGCACTTTAATGCCCTTTGAATGTACCGTGTACGTTCCCTTGGAACTGGAATCATGGCGGAATTTCCTGTGAAGTCCACTTCGCAGGGCACTTAAGGTTGAATAAGACAAGGCGTGAATGCTGCCTGAACAAGAAACCTCCTTACTGAAGGGAAAGTGTTGACTGTTGTCACTATCCTGCGAATGCGCCGGTTGATCTTCACCAAATTCGGGGGATCCCTTCAGCCCGAGGAGCCCTCTCGAACGCCGCCCTCCGCGCGTCAGTAGCCCCCCGGGATCGCTAAATCGGTGCGGCGCCGGACCGCGAATTTAACCACCCGTAAATCCCGAACCCCGGGGGCTATCGACGCTGGGGTGGTCTCATTCGAAAGAGGGCCTTCGAGGCGTACGCTCGATTTGTGTTCGAGAGGGTTCCTTGAACTGAAGAGATCCCCCGAATTTGGTGCGGATTCACCGCGCGGTTATGGAGATATGCCTGTTCAAAGTTTCAATGGTTTTCCATTGACTTAAGCTTTAAAGCGTTTCATCCAGGTCGCCAGTAGCAAACAATGGAGCACGCTCTTCTGGTCAAACTAAGTAATTACACCATTTCAATCATTTTATCTGCGTTATATGTTCTGTAAGAAAAAAATTTCATATTGGCGGAATATTCGCCGATACCGATATATCGGCGACAGGCTCATATCGGCCGATAATATCGGCAAAACGATATATTGGTCGGGCTCTAGCAAAAAGTCAGTAATAAAATAAGAACAAAAAAAAAATTGCAAACAGCACAAATAAATGCAATAGAATAAAGAGAGCTATGAAACTAAGTTTTTCAGGTTAAGTAAGTTTTTATTCAGTTAAGAAATACTACAGAAATTACAGTAATCAAATGTAAAATAACACATCCAGTGTTATTTTACATTTGATTTCTTTAAATTCTGTAGTTTTCATTGTAAAAATTAAATACAGATTAATGCTTACCATTAAAGTTATAAAACGTATTGAGCCAAGAGCAGAAAATTATTTTCTTTGTCTTTTGTTCTTTGATTAACATGACAGACAGCAGCAGGAATATTGGACTGCGGTCCCTTTAAGAGTTTATCCAAGGACCAATCACCGATCCGGGCCGATCATGAGGAAAATCGTCCGATTCCGATCCCTGGCCGATCGATCGGTGCATCTCTAGTTAAAAGTCTTCACTAAAATACAAGATGACTTCAGTTATTGTTACAACTATATTTATTACAACAATATAAGAGTTCACAATTTGATTTATTTTGGTTTTATACTTAAAAGTGTGGAATTTCGGAGGAAACTAGATACTGTGGTAAATTTGACTAGATACTGTGATAAACTTTCCAATATAGTCTGACCCGACAGAGCTCAATGTAAATAACGAGCTAGTGTAAATATAGACTTTTTGTGCTCTGGAAAACGTTCTTGTGTTGGCCTAGTCTGTGTTTTGTGTCTTTCACATACCTTCCAGCCTGCAAACTGCCTGTCTAACCCTCGTCCGACCTTCAGCCGAGAGAGAGGCAAACATGGTTGACCTGCCACTAAACTTTCCCCGGCTGGATGATAAGCGCTTGTTTAATTATATTCATCTACATGGATCTGACATTGTTCCAGGATGATGTCAGAGCGCAGCAAGGTTAGTGGGAGCTGAAAGTGGATGGGAATGTTAAAGCCACCCACCGCAGCACTTTGCAGGCAGCAACTTTATTTTCTGCTTTGTTCCACGAGCTCAGAGGGCAGCTTCACTATCCGCTGTTTCCGAGGGCATACAAGGGCATCCGCCGAAAACAGGCGAACCGGTTGGGAACACTGTGGAAGATTGCATTAAAGAGAAATAAATGTCACTCAAACGTGAAATACGGCAGCTCTGCGTGCTAATAGCCTGTTGGATGCTAGCCCATGACAAAATGTTTGCGAAATAAACGTATTTTTGGGTTTTATTTTATATAATAGTATCGTTTTTCAAGGAGGTAACTTTCAACCCAAAGTTTCGAAATTTGACCAATCGCAATCATATTTTAAGGAGGTACACCCTTTTTTAGAGTGAACTAGGAGTGAGGGCGAGCACATGGAGGACATGCCAATGTTTTCATGACAACAGCAGGTCTTGTGAAGTGATCACTCAAAGGCAGGTCAATTCCCTTTGATAGATAGGTTTACGTGTGTGCACCTCAGGGGGGGAAGAGTACGCAGGGCTGCTATAAAACATCTTTAATGGCTGAACCCGGTGCTGCTCCAGTCTTCATCTCATTTACAGGCAACTTGGATGTTTTATCACCTTCAGCTCTCCTTGCTAGCCTCGCCACCCACACGAACAGAGCGGGCGGATGGTGGATGAGCAGACCCGAGCGCCAATTATATCGTTGCCCTTATTTACACCATTCAAATGTTTTAAGGTCAGCTCTAATCTCCTTCTAATCAGCGAGGTCAAACCACAAAAAAAGTGCGTACTGCTTCAAAAAACATGCCAGCTAAATCAGAGGCGTCTGCGAATGTCAGGCGAACCACAACTGCATAAGCAACAAAATGGCACATAAAAGCTGAAAATTGTCAGCCTGCTGTGCATAAAATGGAGGTTAACTGAAGCATGTGTGAAATTGTGTCACTGCAGTTGACCGGAGTAGAGGTCTGGTTTGCACAGGGTCACGTCGACATGTATCAAAAGGGTATTAAGGTCGTAACTGTCATTTTAGATTATCGCAAATCCCCTTAGATTTGCTCTGAAAACAGATCGATTTGCGTGTAAGTGGACTCTTAATACAACTTATCCTATCTTATGTAACATACTGTGCTAGTGAGACCAGAACTTGGTCAATAGTGTGTCAAAATGTAGATGTTTACACACCTACAAAAAACTCCTACGTGCAGATTAAAACAATAAGGTTCTGCTATCAGCAAAATTTGACAATCCAACAAGTGGCCTCCATTTTGTGCACTTTGGCCCAAATAATTCTACCCTAGCGTAGCAGTTCTGATTCTGTGTTCTAGTTCCTTTCTGCTGATGCCACAAATGAACACAGCACAGCAAAAAAGATGCCATGAGGTTTGTGCTAAGAACAATCACATCAGTCTGCCCATCTAGCATGGTTGAAGAAAAGACCAAATCTATCTTTTTTTTAAAAAAAAGCATCTGAAGTTTTCAATAGTTTTAGAAAATCCTCTTTCTGTAATGACATTTTAGAACAAACCTTCGGTGGTGGGAAACATCCTAAAACTCTGAAGGTCATGTTAATCTGTCTTGGGAGCAGGGGAATTAAAATAGCCAGGATCTCATCATGTACAGAGGACATGTCCTTCCGAATATTCAACTTCTTTAACTACCAATATGGGCTTTTTGACAGCGGATTCAAAAATTATTATTATGTTTGGTCACCTCAACTATGAATGTGTGGAAACCCAATCATATACATGAATAAAATATAATTTTTATTTCACACACAAAATAATGAGAAGGTCACTAGATTTTAAAATATGGCATTACTATATGTTTATAATATTATCTGTAATATCTTAATAATCTAAAAAAAAACTACGATAATGCTATTTTTTTTACATATATTAATTAACCTAACACAATGATAATATTTATTAATATATTGCATATATTATAATTTCATATATAAATATACGCTACTGTTCAAAAGTGTGGGACTGGTAAGCTTTTTTTTTTTATGTTTTTGAAATTTTGCTTACCAAGATTGCATTTATTTGACAAAAAAAACAGCAAAAACAGTAATACTGTAAATATATCTACAATTTAAAATATGTACTTTCTATTGTAATATATCTTAAAATAGAATTTATTGGCAAAGCTGAATTTTCAGCATCATTACTCCAGTCTTCAGTGTCATGTGATCCTTCAGAAATCATTCTAATATGTTGATTTGCTGCTCAAGAAACATTTCTTATTATTCTCAATGTTGAAAACAGTTGTGCTACTTGATATTTTAGTGGAAACTGTGATACATTTTAGTTTTTCAATATTATTCCATGAATAGAAAGGTCAAAATCACAGCACCTTTACTGCCACTCACCCACCCCAAATGATAATAATGATCACTTTCACCTCAGTTCATCTTAAATAGCCTGGCCTAACACTTTACTTGAGACTGTTACCTTCCACAAATAACAAATCACGTTCAGGTGATCTGACACACACATCTTTCTTCCTGGAGCCTTGTTTTCACCTCAGCTATGGGCGAGATCATTGTTCATAATTAACCCAAATCACTGGTAGAGGGAATATCATGTGTCCCGACCTGACAAAACATCTTATTAAACTGTGCTTGACCTTGGTGTGACTCCTAAAGTGGATGTCAACCTTGAACTGCGGATGACACACTACCACCAAATGGCCTTAATCCACTCAACAGAGCAGGCTGGATCAGGTTTCGGCCCCCATTATTGGAGATGCCCACTAAAAATACACCAACGAACAGTAAAGTGCTGTTCCAAAGCAGTCCAAGCATGACCAAGACATGTCCGCCACTTCCAAGGTCTCGCAGAGCTGCTGTCTTTAGTATGCGCTACTTGGGGGAAGGTAATGTTCTGATTTACTGATGACTATCAAATGTAAAAACAGCTGCCCCTTTGTGATGAATGAGGTGACACTTTTTGTTCAAAGCACCAATAAAACCTTTAAACAAAGCACAAATGACCACAACAAAAAAAAGACTACACCTCTCTAGCGATGCAAAAGCACCAAGAATTAACATATCAAAGTGGCACGTTGAAAACACAGGACTGTAATGTTTACCCAGTTGTCCCTCGTGTTTCTGTCTCTCCATCACCGTAGATTCCTTCCACAGTCCAAACACGGAGGGCAACTAGACTACACCAAAAAATTTGCCATGAGCTGAACTCAACAAAACCGCATCCTCCGGGTAACGGCATGAACTACACACCCACAACGTGTTGTGAAGGGGTGCCTGCTGTTGCTCAGTAACAGATTAGCCCAGTTTATGCTTTAGCGCGGTGGATCCACTGCTCTCGCAACACGTCGCTCGCTTCAGAACCGCATCTATCGTGCACAATGGGCCAAATCATGGCCAGAGGACTTTCCAGACACTCACGCTAAACAGCCCTTGACCATGAACTGTCTGACTGTTCGAACATTTTCAAAAACCTTGAACACTTCTCTGTGATGCCCATACTGCCACAGAACTTAATATCTTTATATCTGTAATATCTTGCTTGATAACAGCACAATCTATTTTTCAATTTCAGCCGCCTTCGGAAATAACAGCCATGGTATTTAACTCTGAAATGAGCAAAGCATACAAGAAAATATTAAATGTCTTTAAAGAACATATTATTTTGGCTGAACATGGTGTTCCCTCTCATTCTCAGTGCCTCTGGCAATAAGAAGTTAATTTACTAGCTGAAGAGAGACCTATTTGAGAAAGCTGAGAGTGACTGTCAAGAATGGAGAAACTATTAGATATAGATAGATAGATATATAGATATAAGATACGATAGATAGATAGATAGATAGATAGATAAGATTAGTAGTATAGATAGATAGACAGAAAGATAGATAGACAGATAGACAGACAGACAGAATTATTTGAAGCCAATTCGAAAGTCATATAAACATTATAAATAACATCACATACGCAGCATAATATCTGTTTTAAAAAATTCAGGTCTGGATGATAAACAGTAGCAGGCAGAATATCTACCAGCGGACACATTTCACCGTGCTCATGAATATATCATCAACCATCCTTCCATAATCTAAACGATCTGAAAGGCCTAATACGCTGTAGCAGGAGTCAGTACGGTTGAATTTCGTATTCAAATGTGGTGACATCAAGCTTTCTCACATATGTTATAGATTACGGTCAGGCATGAATTTGGTTTAATTAACTCTAACAAACACCTTGAAGTTCTGAATTCAAGCTGTGGCATTATTTCTTGATTCTGCTGCGCCACAGGAGCCGTCTTTGTCTCGGGGCAGGCACTGTTGGATTAGATTTTCCCTAACGCATCTAGCAAGCATTGACCAGTCTATCTATCGAGGAACTGGGTAGCGACAACAGAACAAAATTAATGCAGCTCGTGAAATCACTCCCGTAGTCGTAATGTCGCCAGAAGAAAGTGCAGGAGCTCTCTTGGAAACACTTTACTTTCACTAGTACGCTTGGCAGAAACGCAATCTCAAACCAAAGGAATGATCATGGAGCGCGTCTATGGTCCGTCAATAAGTGGGTACAGAAGAGAGTCGATGTCTGCGCACGCTTCATTCGGCTGCGCAACGTGGGCGATAAATATCTCATCAGCCTCATCCTCTACGTCCTTCTCATCATGCTGCTGTCAGGCATGCCTCTGCGGCGCATATATCAATCTTCTCAGATTCATGCAGTCAAATATTCTAAAAAAAAATCCCCTTTTAGGTAATTGCTTGGCAAAGCAATTTCTTTCTAACAAATCTCTCTCTGGAGTAGCAAGTCATAATGAGAGTAGGGATACATCCTAGCGACTCTCTCTTGACAACAGCCATCTTCTTTTTGCGGCTTGCTGTGTAGTGGATGAACACTGAAATATGCTTGCAGTTAAAGCCTATTAATTAGTGAGGGGTGAAGCAGCTCGCACACTCGCTTATATTTAGTCAGACACATGCCTTGCTGAGCTGCTGTATGGCTGCGTTCAGAAAGGACAGGTGCGCTAAGAAGTTGCTGAAGGTAGCAATCCCCCTAATAGGACAGCGACTAGCGGCGGCGCTTGGACTTGAATTCTCTGCTCTATCGACAGGGGACAATACATCAATCCGTCCGGCCTGGGGCCACAGACATCGCCTGTAACTCAAAAGTCCAAGGATCGGTGAGATTATTTGTCATTCAGAGTGCGACCTCTTTTCTCAGTGGGCTTTGTGCTTCATATACTCCAGGGTGGTTCAATTAAGACACCATTGAATAACCGTCTAGTCTCAATTTATAGCTAGGTCGCCCCTGACTGGCTCCTCTCAAGCCTCACTTATGCTGATCCATAGGCCCAATCGGTGACCTGGGCAAAAACTTTACCCCAATGGCGCATTAAAGCGGTCTAAGAGACGGCTAGATCTTGGGAGGCAGGGCAATACATGTTGGAAATGATGCAGCTTCATCCCGCTGTTTCTATATTCGAAAGCGACTGCAGAACGGAAAAAAAAAAAAAAACGCAAAATGTAGTGGTTTTGGTGAATATGTCTTCTGGAAATATTGCAAATCAGCCAACAATCTAAAGCGGCAACTAAAAAGTGAAAGTTCTAAAAGTTGCTGTGCATTTAGTTAGAGTAGGGCTCGCCTTCATGGAATGCTGGCAGGAGGCTTTTTTTAATACCGTTTCCACACTGATTGTAGAAATGTGGGCGAAAATTTCTGTGGGTCTACGGATTTTATATTGTAAAAATGTTTAATGAAGGCTTTTATGGGTATATGCAAGCATATGGTTAGCTACGTGTAAATTCTTCTGTGTAATTTGATTGGCCTACGACGGCCGGCGGGGCGTTCGATGTCAACTCTAAATGTGTGAGGAAGACTATAAGTGAGACGATTCGTTTCTTATGTATTGTGATATGTACACACTAAGGAATCTTATTTATTTATTTATTTTAGAAAGTAGGGCAGTTGACTTGGTTTTATGAATTAGTTGTTGACTGGATATTAAGAAGAGGGCATTGCACTCAAAAATGAATGTCAGCATATGCATTTAGTATTTATGCATTTAAAACACTTTAAACAGTATTTTGCCAATTATTTTACAACTAGTGAGGGAGAAAATAGCTCAATTTTAAATGGTCGGGTCACACACAAATACATAAACTCTAAATTTTGTTATTGTTAAAGCAGGGCCAATGTTCTGTAGTGCACTAGAAATGCTCACTAGTCACAGCGCTTCTACATACTTTAACCTCAAATCTTGATGCTGAAACCTCCATAGACATGTAATACATCATGTTAATACATCAACTATCCATTATCAAATGTCTGAAAAATGTGACCTAGAAAATATCACAAATAAATATGTACGGGGTGAAGCATGTGTAGAACTTTATGAATGACCGTTATTCAAATTCTACAGAAGTATGTGGAGCCTTCAGTGGGCACATGTCTATAAAACTAAATAGGAATCTGTAAAAAAGTAGAGTACGGACTTAGTCCATAAAAAGCTCAAATAATCCAGAAATCTTAAGGAAATGCATTCAAACCCAACCTGTAAAGTTTGGCTCCTGATTTCTGAGTCTTAACACATGTGAAGTTAAGGATAGTTGCACACGTGCCATAAATTGCATACCTAATATTGGCCTACTCTATAAAAACATCACTGATACACATCGCTCGCCTTGGGCTGACATTTCTATTCTACAGATGGAAAAATCATTTCTGTGGTGTACTGCTGATAGATGAGCTGGCACACGGAGACATGATTTAAGATGCTTCTTTCCTTTTGCCCTCCACTTTTGCTTACGCCATTAGTTTAATACAGGATTCTTTGCTTGCATTTGTCTTTTTTTTTTAACCACCCCCCCTCCTCCTCCTCACAGACCACAACACGAGCCAATTTAAGAGGCACTGTAAATGTCTTTTTCTTAAAAGCTGGTACACTGCTGAGATCTCATTGATCTCTGATGTTTACAAGATCACGTTCAGCCGGTTGTCTCTTCAACAAGCCTTTGCTTGCGCGCGCACCTCTCCTCCTGATTTATCTGACCCCGATCTCACAGTGGGCTGGCTGTAATTTTTTTCCTCACAAACTATGAATAATGTACTTCAATCTCCATTATGGTCAATCAATTATGGGTTATGATTGAGGGGCATGGTGACCTCCTGTCTGGTAGATGATCCTGTCATTATCTCATGAACAATGAATCCCTACCAGCCATCCATACGGAGACACACGCACACACAAACATTTCAATTTTTCACTCTATCCCTCCATTTCCTCATCCTGGCTTTCTTTCCACATGGTCAGATGGCATTTACTGTTCCGCCCTGTGCAAAACGACAGGAGAATTTCTGTCTCTCTACGCCAACCGCATATTCTGTCAAAGTACAGTTACCTGAGCTTTGAAATTCAATTTGTAATACGATGAACTGACATCATAATATTATTCAGAACAACAAAAAAGCAAAGCAAGAGTTGGCAAACATCTCTGTAGGACTATGTGAGCATCATTTGGGAGTCCGACCATATACAGAAAAGACCACAAGCACTTCTATGCATAATCAAAAACAAAACTAACCAAAAAATTAACTTGAATGAACAGTCAGGAACATTAGCGATTCAAGTCATTCCAAACCTGTAGGACTTATACTAAAAGATTCTATACTCAAATATTTTAAAGAACAGCTTTTGTCAATGCAATGAATGTCAATTCATTCAAGAACAACATGAAATGTCATTGACTTTCATTGTATGAAATAAAATCTTTTGTGTTCCACAGAAAAAGGAAAGTCTTACAGGTTTGGAATGACACGAAGGTAAATAAATGTTGAAAGATTTTCATTTATGGGTGATCTAGCCCTTGAATAGCAAGTGATGTTACAAGAAATGACAAATACAGAAAAACCGGGTTGAAATTCAGTCCACAAATATTAGTATTAACTGGCTGTTATCACCATCCAAGATATCCAGCTCTTTTAATCTAGACTTCAGTGACAAGATCATTTACAAAAGCTTTCCTCACAGCCTTTTAAGAAAGGCTAAGAGCAACACTTTAAACAAAACCACCCAACGTAATAAAGTAAGCTTTAACATAATTTGAGTGGGTAGTCAGGTTTTTGGGTTACATGTCATCATGATCTTAAGCAAGCTGTTCCTCCCGAAATGCAAACATTTGGGACTTTTTAAGACCAGAGCAAACAAAGAGTAAGGTCTGATGTAAAAAGAGAACCACCTCTGCGGTTTTGATTTAGTCATGCTTTACACAACCATAAAAATGAACATAAAAAATGCTTCAAAAAAGAGACAGTGTCTCTATGGATCATAATATACAGCTGGGCTAATGTCACAGCCCCATGCTAATTCAATACTGTCAAATGTCATGAGATATATTTATTCTAAAGTACCTATGAGTCAACACCCTGAACATTATATACTTCAGATCCTGTTGTTGTTCACAGCTCCACACTGATTTGAGAAACACAACAAAAGCCAGAGGCCTAAATATATAATATGTAAAGGGTACACTCAGTAATACTATACTGACACCTACTGGCCTGGAGGCAAGTAGTATGTTTACTAACTGCTACCGCTACACAAAATCTGTTTATCTTTTGTTTTTTTTCTCCGTTTCAAACTATACAAATACTTATAATGCATATTCTCAGATACAATCGCATTGCATTTGTTGTTGGTGGTTCACACTGGAATACAGCTGACGAACTATTGCGATTTCTCTCCGTGGAACAGTGGCCAATATTGCCATTCCAGAGTGTTTTTTTCTTTAATGTCTATGCGTTGCAAAACTTTTTTGAACCTACTTTTTTAAAAGTAAAACAAAGTCAATTTTATTAATAGTAGAAGTAACTCAATTGCATGAGATGATAGTGGGTCATTTGATATCAACATGGCTGCGACCATTGGGGCGACCACCTCAACATAGAATAAAACAGCTTTTTTTTTTTAAGGCATAGGCTATATGACTAGAGCATCATATCAGTGTACATAATTTTAAAGCTATTTTTCAAAAGTTCACTTAATTTGTAAAACTTTGCTAATTAGCTAAATGAAAAAAAATGATCAGTTCACCTTTAAATCCAAAAACATTAAGTAGCTAGTATCCATCCAGGTGCTCAAAAAAAAAAAAGTAATATGAATCATATGATATTCTTCTTACACATCTCATAAGCCATTAAACACAATAATATTTTCAGAAAGAATAAACACTAGATTTCATGAGAAATATTATAGCAGGTGAGATAATTTCATGTTTCTCGATACAAGATCTCGGAGCACTTGAAAGACTTCACACAAACGTTTCGAAGAGTCTCGGTTAGACTAAACATGAGGTAAGCAAGGTGCCAGAGTCATCCTCATCACAACCACAGTAACAATGTATCTATTCTTGTGCTTTAACTCGGTTCGGCTACTATTAGCACAACAATACTCTTTTAGATCACATTTCACGTGCTTGCCAGCACCCTCTATAAATGTACTTGAGTAGCTTTAATTCTGGTGTAGAATGCTTATAAAGGAAGCAAGTCATTGTCACTTTTATGTAATCGTTTGATCACATGCATAAAGAAAATTAGATAAATAAATAAATAACGCACATATTATACGCGCATGCCTGCATGTAAACATTCAACGAAATAAATGAAGACTCAAAATGGAAACGTCAGCTCACACCACCCCATATATCGCTTGCTTATTTTACGCACAAGCCATTCAAATACATAGCGGATCCTGGCTTTGCTGCTAATGCACGGATAAAACAAACGAATAAATAAATATACCAGAAATCTTATTTTCACACCCAGCCTTACCTGCGCGGATGGTGAAAAAAGAAAATCCCGTTGAAAATTATGCTGCATTCAGGGAATAGTCGGAGACGCGTATATGATATTTCTCTTTACGAACAATTGCTCTGTTAAAAAAAAAAAAAAACCGGACAGGTGAATGGGGCTGACCCGCGTCTATTCCCCACATGTGCGGTTTTCTAGAGTTTTTCTTGAGTCCTGCAGTCAGTCGCTTGACTGAATTGTTTATTCAAGGTATCCCCGGCACTCTGCAATGCCATGTTCACTCCTCCTACCCTCATGGACGCTAGTGAGATCCGATTCACGAGAGAATCATTCTTGTGATGATTCGATAGAACCGATTCGTTTGTAAATCTCCTAAGGGTACCTTTATATGAAAAAAAGGTCTATTATGTTAACCACATTTGCAACAAAACACCATAATTACTTCGCATTTCTTAATGACTAAATAGTAAATTAACATTCATAAGGTTTCAGGATTGCTAGTTTCAAGATAGCTAAAAAAAATTTTTTTTTTAATCTGTATGTTTGCTTGCATTTTTGGATGACATAGTCGCTGACACTAAATTAACTTCATTTTAATTATAGTGGTCTGTTAAAAAGAAAGAGAAGACAAGAAAAATAAATGCTTTTCCATGTGCTCACTATAGAAAATCTGTGGGGTGGATTACGTTAACACAATAAACATTTGACACATTAAATATAATTAATCATAAATTTAGCTATAAACAGCTCCTTTTTTACCCGTATTTAACTATATTTTATAACAATAACAACAAAACAAAAAGTGTGTAAAATGACTTCATGGGAAGACTTTTGAGTGATGATTCAAATGCATTATTGTTTTAATCGGCTCACTACAAAGAATCACCCGAGCGAAACGAATCGAATCTCTAAAATGAATCGGACTTCCCAGTGCTAATGGACGCCACCCTTAAAGCCACAGTTTAACTATCTGTCCTTTTCCTAACCCTGTGCTTTAAATCAGATCATGGCTTGTATGATCACATGAAAGCAGCACAGGGAAGGACACATGAAATTCACACATGACTCTCAGATTGAACTCTCAGATGTAAATTCATGCCTGCAATCCTTTAATCCATAAGTGTTTTTTTGCCATTCGCATAAAGAAATATCTATCTATCTATCTATCGCAAATATGTTAGAAAATGTTACATTGTTGTTTTGACTCTTTTTCATTCATAGATATGACAAAAACATTAGTCTTAAAAAAAGAAATACAGTCTTAAAAATCTGTTTGTCATAGTAAAAATGAATGTGAAAAACATTAAACTAAAAAAAAACAGTGTTTTATGTCACAGCCTGCCTATAGTTCAGCCTTTCTGTGCCTTGAGAAGACACAGCTTTTACACCAAGTTCACACTTCTTGGGGCCACATATGACCAGTCAACAGTTCTGGCTGGAGTAAACATGCCCCGCTGGGGTTACAGATGGGCTATATCCTGATGGGACATAGTATCAGCCATCAAGGTTTTCACAGTTTTTCTCTTGCATACAAAGAGATGTTAACATCCCAGCTGCCCCTCCTTACTACAGTAGATTCCCTCTCCCTCCCAAGACAGTCACATGTTTCACTGCTGTGTAACAAGCTGTGAGAAAACCTTTTGCTCATGTGTGATGTTTACACGTTTTCAGAGCTCGCTGACTATGGTTAAAGTTAAAGATTTAAAGTAAAATGTTCAGTTACTATCCAAATAAAGTCTTTATTATATTTGTACAGCGCTTTTCACAATGTACATTGTTTCAAAGCAGCTTTACAAAAAAAATCATGATGTTAATGTTTATAATAACTTAATATCTTCATGCCTTATAGTCACAATTTAGCAGATTAGAGCTGGGCAATATTGTTTTAGTTTATGATATCACCCTATGCAAGTAAAGCTGTAAATGTATCCATATCCAAGTTTACATAAAGTCTGGCATACTATAGTTTATATTTTGCAATGATACCAAACGAAATCAAGCCTTTATTTGCTATATCCACCCGATGTGGATATACTGATGTATGCATTAAGTTTACACGAAGAGAGAGCTATGTGATAATACACTTTATTTTACCACAATGCAACAATCACTCAACTGGATTGCTGTATACTGCTTTATGTGAGTATACTGTAATGTCCATAGTGGGTACGGAGAGTATTCAGACCCCTTAAATTTTTCACTCTTTGTTATATTGCTGCCATTTGTTAAAATCATTTAAGTAAATTTTTTTTTCCTCATTAATGTACACAACGCACCCCATATTGACAGAAAACACAGAATTGTTGACATTTTGCAGATTTATTAAAAAGAAAAACTAAAATATCACACGGTCCTAAGTATTCAAACCCTTTGCTCAGTATATAGTAGAAGCAACCTTTTGATCTAATACAGCCACGAGTCTCTTTGGGGAAGATGCAACAAGTTTTTCACACCTGGATTTGGGGATCCTCTGCCATTCCTCCTTTGCAGATCCTCTCCAGTTCTGTCAGTTTGGATTGTAAACGTTGGTGGACAGCAATTTTTATGTCTCTCCAGAGATGCTCAGTTGGGTTTAAGTTAGGGCTCTGGCTGGGCCATTCAAGAAAAGTCACAGAGTTTTTGTGAAGCCACTCCTTCGTTATTTTAGCTGTGTGCTTAGGGTCATGTCTTGTTGGAAGGTAAACCTTCGGCCTAGTCTGATGTCCTGAGCACTCTGGAGAAGGTTTTATATCCCTGTACTTGGCCGCATTCATTTTTCCATCGATTGCAACCAGTCGTCCTGTCCCTGCAGCTGAAAAACACCCCCACAGCAGGAGGCTGCCACCACCATGCTTCACTGTTGGGACTGTTTTGGACAGGTGATGAGCAGTGCCTGGTTTTTTCCACACATACAGCTTAGAATTAAGGCCAGAAAGTTCTCATCAGACCAGAGAATCTTTTTTTCTCACCATCTTGGAGTCCTTCAGTGTTTTTCCTGTGTCTTTGCCACTAAGGAAGCGGCGTCCGTCGGCCACTCTGCATAAAGCCCCGACCTGGTGAAGGCTGCAGTTGATGGTTGACCTTTCTTACACTTTCTCCCATCTCCCGACTGCATCTCTGGAGCTCAGCCAGAGTGATCTTTGGGTTCTTCTTTATCTCTCTCCAAGGCTCTTCTCCCCCGATAGCTCTGGTTGGCCGGACGGCCAGCTCTAGGAAGTGTTCTGGTCGTCCCAAACGTCTTCCATTTAAGGATTATGGAGGTCACTGTGCTCTTAGGAACCTTAAGTGAAGCAGAATTTTTTTTGTAACCTTGGCCAGATCTGTGCCTTGCTACAATTCTTTCTCTGAGCTCTTCAGGCAGTTCCTTGACCTCATGATTCTCATTTGCTCTGACAGGCACTGTGATCTGTAAGGTCTTATATAGACAGGTGTATGGCTTTCCTAATCAAGTCCAATCAGAATAATCAAACACAGCTGGACTAAAATGAAGGAGTAGAACCATCTCAAGGATGATCAGAAGAAGCAAATGTACAAAAACCAGAACACCACTGCAGTTACAATATAGGAGTTGTCACAGCAAAGGGTCTGAATACTAGGACCATGTGATATTTGTCAGTTTTTCTTTTGTAATAAAGCTGCAAAAATGTCAACAATTCTGTGTTTTCTGTCAATATGGGGTGATGTGTGTAAATTAATGAGGAAAAAAAATTAACTTAATGATTTTAGCAAATGGCTACAATATAACAAAGAGTGAAAAATTTAAGGGGGTCTGAATACTTTCCGTACCCACTGTATAAAGGTATGTAGAATATACTATACCTCCAACTGATATCACTGGGCGATAATATACTTTTGAAATTATAGTGCACCAAGTGGGTTTTATTATTAGTTTAGATTAGAACATTAAATGTTGAGATGCTCAATGCACTACCCCCAAAATTTGTAGGAATATCATGTTATTTGAAGAAGAAAAAAATTGGTTGTACTTCAGTTGTGTATATTTATAGAATATTCTACCAGCACTCAGATACCAAAAACCCTTTTTATCACAGCGAAATCAAAGTCATGCAAGTATGCTTCCTTTAAAGTATAATAATGGGATTAAATAACACATCCATTTCCTCTGTGTGATTCTAGAAACGGCTAGTGGCCCAAACACTGATCCTCGACCAGAGAGCAGAGGCAAAAACAAAGAGACTGTGGCCTCAGCATGTGACGGTCACAAAGGGAAACATTAGGTCTGCCAGGAGACAATGACCTTTGATTCCGCTGATTTCCCTTGAACCTTCAATGACCAGGAAGAGCAGAGGCTCTCTAGGCAGGCAGGTGCAAACAAGGATATGGGGTGAGAAGCGCAAACTGCCATCTCCCCTTTGGACTCAAATACAAAGGTTGCTGGTCTTGCCAAAGAGGCCACACATTGAGAGGAAAATTGCACTATATTGACACAGCCACTGAAAATAGGCATTGTGAAGTGAGAGCACGATGAACACTGACATAGATAAATGAAATATAAATATGACTGTTTTAACTGACAAAATGTAACAATTTAATATCATTAACATAGCACAAAATTGCTACATGATAACTTGTGTTAATTGATGCCCACAACCAAGCTGCGAGACTAGGATTTTGTTGAAGTGCTGATGATGAGGTTTTGTCACTTAATCTTCATATGACAATGTACATTTCCTCAAGCAATATGTTCAAAGGTCTTGGCGCATAACTGTAAAAACAATTCAGTGAAGCTGTCAAAAAGTTATTCAGCAGCCTGTTAGTGTCTGTCACAGATGTTTTGTCACGCTAAGCTTTTTTAATTAACTAGAACTGGGTCAAACCAAGGCTAAAGTTTTGAGGGTGCATAGGGGAAACTACACAAATGTTTTCTGTTTTTTCTAGCAGTGGTTTTATATGTTAGTTTCAGACAAAAATTGGCCTTCCTGTAGCTCAAATAATATGCTAGCAACACATGGATTTGATTCCCAGGAAAGGCAAGATCTGATATCTTGAATGCAATGGAAGTTGCTTTAGATAAAAGCATGTGCCAAATACGTCAATGTCTTTTTTTTCCCCAATATGGAAAAAAAATCCAATATGGTCAGATTTTAGAATTAGTTTTTTAGAAAACAAGTGAAGACAATAAAACAATTATGTTTGCCAGAACAGCCAGGATTTGTATATTACATTTTTGCAGTTTTAAGAAAAATTTTGCATTTCGTAATTATTTTACAGCTTCAATCTTTGTTGAAAAGTCTATGTTTAATTGCAGTTTCCATTGTGACAACTTACCCCATGTGGTGGCACAACATGCCTGGCTATTGATGAACATGTTTTATGGTCAATAATAATGTAAATGTTGAATAGCTTTATTGTAAAATAGAAATATGAGAAATATTCAGTGAAGTAAAAAATGTGACAACTCTTTACTTTTTCACTTTTAAAGTGCAAGGATGTTGCATTTACAACTAATTTGGCAAAGCATTCAGATTGCTCAGAGGGGTTAATTGCTTGTTTTAGCCTGTGGTTGGCGTCCATATATACTGGAGTGTTTCCTGTCCATTAAAGTGTCAATTATTTGTTTTTTGTTTAGAGAATGTCAATATCCTTACTAGTTGGTTAATGGGACATAATACTTAGACAGTGGCTTTTAGTTGGTTTCGCCAGCTTCTGATGTGTTGGCCAGGGGAAGCGTTGTGGCTTTTGGATGCATGCTTGTTTGAGGTGAGACACCCTGTGGATTTAGGCCTTGTATAGTAATGTAACCCTCGTTATTTCCCTGAGTGATGCAGATCAATAACTGCTGTTTATGCATGCGGCCCACATATACGGCACTACATTTCAGAGAAAGTAAGGTTGCTATTATGGCTGCTTAAGATCTGGCACGGTTTCAGCATCCAAAGAAGAAGCGGTGAAAATAAAAGACAAACGTCCTACCATTGAGGTCTCAGTGGATAGGGAGCATTATGTTGTTTGTTCTATGTGAAAAAGAGAACTTATCAAATCATATCTCAAATAAAACATTTATTATTCATAACAGAGAACAATAATCAGATGTTTACAAGACATCGCAGATGCCGGCTAGATGCGACAGAGCAATGTGGTCAAAGATCTCAAGACAGCAAATGAGAGGGAAGTGGAGGAGAAAGATATGGAGAAAAAAGGAAATAACCCCATGAGTGTTTTATGTGCATGGTTGTGACACTGTGGCTTTCTGCGCTTGTGTGGCAGAATGGAGAGCGGGGGCGGAAGACTTGGCGTTTTACAGAGGAAAGGCCTCACTGTGTGCACATTGTGCAGCCATGTGTGGCATCACCACAGTTCACATCTTACCCATGTACAGTCTCCCAATTTTTCCCAAAGGGACTTCCAATTCTCATTGGCCTTGTTCTCTTTTTATCCGAATGCTTAAGCATGGAAAATCACTGACCTAGCTTTGGGGAATCTAAAGGGTTAGGGATGTATGAGCTGCGCATAACCTGCTACACAGTTTATCCAATGCACAGAACAGTCAAACTATGAAATCCGAAATGCATTTTTTAAAACGTTGATGTTGAATATATTAATCGGTATTCCATTCCACTCTGAAAAGATGCTTTGACTCCTAACAATAAAATGTCATTTGAGTAAATCTCCCTTGAATCTCGGTGGCACAAATGGTTAATATTTCTCCTTTGTCCCGAGGAAGGCATGTGATAATCCTACATTTGAATGGGGTAACCCTATCAAAAGCTGGACTTTTCCGTGACAAATTGCTTAAGTTAATCTCTACATGAGCATACCTCTTATCAATGTGCTGAGGCCCCACATTTATTTTGCCTTGGGCGACTGTCTCCTCCATGTGAAGGATCTCACATTATAATCCACAGATCACGTTGAATGGGGCAAGTATCTCATTTCTCATTGTGCGCTCCTTCCATTTAGGGTACATGCTAAAGGAAAGCCGACCGAATGAGGAATGGAGTTGAATAGGACCGCAGGGTGAGGTGCTCAGAGCTAGGGCTGCTAAGGCATCAGGTGGAGGGTCATCTTAGCCCTTTGTGTGATTTAACACTGGGTAAATGTCACTTGCGAACATCCCAGATCTAGCTATTCACTCCCAGCCTTTCACTGAGTCTATAGTCAGTTCTCATAACAACGTTAAAAGGCTTTGCGGCATTGAATGTTTTCGGCTCAAATGTCTGATAATTATTACCCATTTAGGCCAGTTAGATGGTTAATATGGCATATATCGGTAAATATAATCAAATTACTTAAATGGTATGCTCAAAGCATTACATCATTATTGTGGCAGAAAAAGAAAACAATATATTGTTTGTTTTATTTCCACAATATGTCATTGACAGCAATTGATTTTAGTAGTATGATGCATTCAAGTCATCCTGGGAAGTTCATATTTAGGGAAGTTACGACATCAGATGTGTTCAAGTCACTTTGGTCGGAGCAAAATGGCGGTGCACCTTTACCCTACTTCTATAAAATGATGAATAAAGAATGTGCATCAGATGTGTTTTTGCTTATGTTTTTATTGAAATGAAATGGTGCTGTAAATCAAATCGTTATACATTCTAGCATAATTGTACCATACTATCGTCTTTTGTACATTCACCTTAGCTAGTTTTATAGTTAATAAAAAAAACTTTTTCACATCATTGACACTCTGAATAAAGAAATGGTGCATTCAATTAATATTGGAAAGATCGTATTTATGAGTTAATCGCAAATGAATGCTAGCGCAAAGTTATAATTACAAGTGGGAAATTTGGAAATGTACTTAAGTCCTGACTCCTGAGTTTCCGTGTCAGTGAGAAAACCTAATATGCAGAGTCTGTAGTGATGGTAAAATTTGCTAAAATTAATGAAATTATTATAATTTTTTAATTTACAATGAAACCGTCTAAGTTGCATTTGCAAAATATGATACTACCATACAATTATGATATATAATGAATCAATTTACAGCACCTTCATAAATTGAATAAAAACAGAATAAGAAAAAACACTGATGCACATTTTTATTCATCATTTTGTAGAAGTAAAGTTTAAAAATCTTGCTGAAAAAAAAAAGTTACATCGCCATCTTGTTCCTGACCAAATGACTTGAACGCACCTGACATCATATTCATAATTATGACTTACAACAAAAAACTTGACTTGCAATAAAAAACTTACCAGAAGGACTTGAACACACCAAAAGTTCAGTGTTTCAAACTTATAATTTTGACTTGGTGGATGATAATCATGATAATCATAATCATATGATGAATCATCACATATATATGAGAAGTTCAGAAGGAAAACCAGTGGATTATTAATCTGTGGATTATAATATGTTTAATTAACATATTAAATTGACAGCTCTGTGGCTGATATTTGATGTCCCAAAAGCTGAAAGGCAAGTGAAAATCGGTCATCTTACTAGTCAACAACACGACGTAGGCTTTGTGTCCCAAAGATTACTACCCCAGTTGGCTCATTTTTTTGTTATTATTTTTGAATGAGTTTCTTTTTCTGGCATGTCCTATATTCTTTCAAAAACATGTCAGAATTGTTCGTCTATGAGACGCTTGCGCAGACGGGGAGCTGAGAAGCAGGTCAGGCGCTGATCCACATGTGTCGTGGTGGATGTGTGCTGAGGGGGAGTGGAGCCCCGCCAAAGCGCTGCGGCGATGTGTCAGACCTGCTCGCTCTTTTGTGGTGTGCCATTCATTCTCCTCGCATGCTTTGTTTTCACATCTTGTTGACCTACTTTGCGCTCTTGGAGTAATCCTCCTGGCTCGTTACACGTGTGGTTTGGGGTGGAGCACTTTGCTATGCTTTTCACTCATTAGAATATAAGATAGCAGGAGAAGGTCTCTCCAAAAAAAAAAAAAAAAAAAGGGGGAAAAAAAACAGGAAAATCATCAATGCCTGTCTGGAAGTGGAGCACAAGGCCGTTACGTGCATTGTCTCAAGGGCCTGGGCTTGAACTCATTAACCAGGGCCTTGGCCTTTAATCGCGAAGACTATTCAATGCATTGTGCTTTTGAGTAAGGCTATCTATTCTTAGAGGAAAGACTTCGAGTTGGTCCCCAGTGTCGGAGGGTTCAATGAAATATAACCCTTTTTGAAGCTGGGCTGGTTTTATTCGTCTGTCAGACTTACTTAGAGCTCTTAGATTGTAATCTTATGCTAGTTTGACTAATGCCTACTCACGTAACGTTCATTATGTTTAAGAGGTAAAGCATGTTTTAACTTTCAGTTATGAACAGAATGCAAGCTTAGTGTGTTTTTATGCAAAACTTCCTAACAGATCAGAGTGATTTCTCGATTATGTACATTAAATGGTTCATCGTTCTGATTTTTATGATCCTCTTAGATTGCCAGAGTCCCTGGTTAATAAACTGGATCCTGCCCAGGCCCTTCCCACTCCAAAGCAACCAGCATAATTACAGAAAGGATCTTTAATTAGGGCAAAGAGAAGAATTATCCAGCTGTGGCCAGTGCAGTCTTCTCCTACATCATTTTCTCTTTCAGTGAGCCAAAAAATCAAAGGAGGGAGAGGACTAACAGAGAAGACGGGGAGGGCACCTTGGTGGAATTTACCCAGCAATGTTGTTTTTGCTTCCTCACACTGTTTTCTAGGACTTTACCCTTTGTCCTTCACCACAGATTAGAGATCAGACTTTCCTCGTGTCATTTCAATGAGTACACAAAGCTATGATATTATATAATAATGATACACAAAAAAATAAATGTTAATATATTATGATTATAATGTTTATATTTGTTTTATAAATAAATAAATAAATTAGACAATGTCTAAAATACTAAATATTTCTCAAAATATTTTCCTAACATATAATATATGTCTAAAATTGTGACTGAGATTGTTTATATAATTGGACCAATATTGCCATATATGTAAATGGGTGTGCATCTATATAGCCTAGATATAAATTACTATAATTTTTTAGATATTTATGCTTTTTACTGGAATAAAATCAAATTATGAAAATTATTTCACTGTAATTTAAATTAAAAAAAAGCTTGAATTTGCATTTAAACTTTTTAAACATACATAAATATTACACAAGAAAAACAATCACTGGAAATAATGAGTTGCACTTGAATGATGTATTTTGACAAATTCGCACTAATTCTTGTGTGTCCTTGGATATCTGACATCTTACGCGGTTGTATCAAATGTTGTTTTCAGTGCTTTGTCTCATGTTTTTAAGACAAATGCATACACAGAAGGCCAGAGTGGGCCATGTTTGGGGGATGGGGTGGGTGGTCAAGCCGCTTACCAGCTCTTGCTGCCGAGCTACCAGGGAGAAAATGCAAGCAGGTCAGTTCACAGCAAGCTATTGACATGCTGTTGCCCTGATTACTCATTACTAGAACAGCAGGAGGTAGTCTGGGGCACAGAGCGCCACCATGCCCTGGCATACGGGACAGGCCCCACCATTCATAACTAAAATCCCATTACTCTCTATTACAGGTCCAAAGGTTAACAGCCAATGACCCCTTGCCCACTGCCAGCAAGTCACTGGGGTGATACTGACACCGCTTACAAAGGAACACAGGGCTGAATATTCGTCTGTCTGGGATTCTCAGTGTTAAAGGCAACGCTGCTGGTGACTCAGCGCAAGAAGAATATGTTTTGTGGGGAATAGGAGGTTTGTAAATACGTGACTTGTGTTCTTGTGGGCTCCTTGGAAATTGTGGCACTGTGTGTGTGTGTGTGTGTATGTAAATTAAAATGGTCTTGAGTGAAAGGGACAAGCTTCATAAAGTTGCTTTATGAGCTGGAAGTAATGGAAGTAGATATCTTGAGTCCAACTGATTCCAATTATGAAACTATAAAACTGGATTAGAAATCCTGAAAACAACTATGATGAAATTAGAAACTGGGTGTTTCTTCAGCTATGGGTCTGTGAACGTTTAGAAAATAAACTCCCTTGCAGCAAATTTTTTACACTCTCAGTAGAGAGTTTATTTATTTTGACTACAATATAGAATGGATAATTCTGTGATTTTTTCCAGCTCCCTAAACCTTATTTTTATTTATGGAAATGTGACCATCAGATAACAAAGAAAGAAAAAATTAAATCTGTTGGTTTTAAAGTCATAACTAAATTTAATTAAAAAAATTCAAATTTGAGATTATTTTGTCTTCTGTATATGTATGTATGTATGTATGTATGTATGTATGTATATATATATATATATATATACAGCACATCTGAGCCGCTGAAGACGCAGCAGATTACTTTTGTTTCTGAAGGGAATGCGCCCCTGATCAACCTAAATACGTCTATGTTCGCGCAAATCATTCTTGATCCAGCTCCACCTACAGAGGTGAGTATAAGTTTTTTTTTTAATGAATCTTTGCAAATCACCTTTCCTAATAATGTGCTAGCAAGTTTCACGATGAATGTGGCTAAAGTTTACGGTCTCTCAGAGAGTGGCTCGGAAGAGAGGGGCGGGGTCAGCAGAGCTCATTAGCATTTAAAGAACATACAACAAAACTTGCTGTGAACAGAGCTGTTTTTGACAGGGTAAAAAAGTTTTTTTTTTACACTACCATTGAGAAATTTCAACCAAAGTATGTTATAGACTTTCCATTAAGACCCTAAAGAATCATATCAAATTGTGGAAAATGGGCATCCAATGACCACTTTAAAAAAATAAGAGTTAAACAATATAGAGAAATGGTAAAAGGAAATAAAAAAGTAGTGATGTGCATCGATAAATCTTGTCTAATAAATACTGCAATATTACATAAAATAATTTATTTGATTTGAAGTTGACTGAATTCGAACTTTTTTGAAAAAAAAAAAGTGATTTGAAGTTGATTGAATTCGAAGTTTTTTGGAAGAAAAACAGGGCTATAAGTACTGTAGATAATGAAACATCCATTAAAGGGACAGATCACCAAAAAAATTCCAAACCGTCATTCATCTTCGGAACACAAACTAAGATATTTCTGATGAAATCCGAGAACTCTGACCCTCACTTACACAACACGTAGTTATATTCAAGTATTATTTTATTAAGTATACTTAAGTAAAGGTCAAGTATATTTTTAAGTATACTTTATGTAGTAGGTATACAGATATCAGTGTACTAGTAGTATACTTGTAAGTGTACTATTTCAGTACTCTTTGGGACTAAATTGGCCCACTTTATAGTATATAAAAGTATACTTTAAGTATACTTTAAGTATAAAAGTAGTAAACTCTGAGTACACAACTAGTTTACATCAAAATGTTTAGTTTGTACTGCAACTATACTAAAATTGAACTTATAGGTATACTGATAGTTTATTAATTAAATACTTGTAGTAGCATTTTTTAGTACACTTTGAAGTATAGTCTAAGTAAAGTACTAGTTTAGTAGTTTTATACCGCAAGTATACTCATAAGTTTTCTTTAAGTGAACTTTACATCATACTTTAAGTATACTATGTCCCTATTTAGGTATTAATTTGTATGTATTTTGTTATATGAATATCTGAATATACAAATCATCAAAAGAAAGAACAGGGTATCCTGCTTGTAAACAAAAATTTTATTTTAGCTTCATGCATTCTTTTTTAAACAATTGAATGTGGATAAGTTTCATAAATAAAAAAAAAAGAAATAAACAACATTTTGAACAAAAAAATGAAAAAAGACTATTAATTGGATTCAGAACGATAATCAAAACAATCAACACCCCAAAGCTTGACAGTCATTATTACCTCTTCATTGTTCGACATTTTATTCCATAATGTTACATAGTTTTGATACTGTTTTATGTCTGATGACCGTGTTAAATTACGTGTGGAAGCATCTGTTGTTTCAGTTTCCTCTTCACTTGTGTTTTTTGGAAATTCCGTACAGAAGATGTGTACTAGCGCCCCACGGATGTGTACTAGCGAAAACACGGATTCTAGGAGCACAAGTACAGCTCAAATAAATGTAGACTTTTTCTAAGTATAAGTCAAGAATACTTAAATGTCATTTTAAATATATTTCTGAGAAGAACATAAAGCCCATTTCTGAGAAGTACATAAAAAGATGACTAAAAGTATACTTTCCTATTTTTAGTTTAAACGAAGTATACTAATAGCACACTTGAATAAACATCTCTTTTGTAAGAGGCTCCCATAAACAGCAAAGGTACTACCACGTTAAAGGCCCAGAAATATAGTATGGACATCGTTAAAATAGTCCGTGTGACATCAGTGGTTCAACCTTTATTTTATGTAGCTACGAGAATACTTTTTGTGAGCAAAAATAAAACATACATCGTGATAATCTCCAAAATGGCGCCAGGGTGACACAGAGGAGACAAATTGTTGAATAATTTTTTTTCTTCTTTTACGCACAAAAAGTATTCTTCGAAAAATTACGGTTGAACCCCTGATGTCACATGAATTGTTTTAACAATGTCCTTAATTCGTTTCTGGGCCTTGAATGGGGTAGTACCCTTGTTACCATTCCAGTACCATTGCGTTCATATCCATATGTACATAAATGAAAGTCAACTTTGTTTTAAAATTTAGCTATGAATGAATAATCTGCTTTTTGCTGCACTCGGTTATTTGTCCACATCCCCACTGCTCTGCCTTTCATCACAGAGAAAAGAAATGATGCCATTTGGGTCGGATGCTCGGTAATGTCTATTTAAGGGTATCTCCGAATTTGTTTGTGATACTAAATAAAACACTGATGATGAAACCACAGAGGTAAACTAAGGAGGCTGACCTTGTCCTGCCTCTGTAACACAACCCCTAGAATGATCTGCAGGTCAGCAACCTTCCCCTGCCCTCCATTATCAGACCACAGTCTCTCGCTCTCGCTCTCTTTTCTCCCGCTTCACTCCCACACTTCTCTCTCTCGCTCTCTTTGTCTCACTCGCCCCTTGTGGGGGTTTCTATCTCCTTATCTTTGTCTATGCAAAATGTACACGGGTCAGCTATTATACTCATGCAGCGGCCTTTTTAAGCTGTCATCACTTTCCTCACTATTACCAAATAATGCAACATTATAATGTCAACAGAGGTCACGTAGTATTATGTTCCGATTCTCCTCCGCATTGATCAATACACAGCAGAAGCATGTGAAAACTTTGCTCGTATGCCTTGTTGTGCGGTGAGGGACACGCATTTCCAGGTGACTGAATGATTGTGGTGCAGAGCGGTGTGGAAAGTGCTCTGTTATTGCTGAAAAACGAGACAGCATCAGCAGCTTCTTGATGTCCCCCATTCAATGAGTAATTACTGCAAATCGCAAAGGCGAGCACCAGAGAGCCTGAAGACGCCTCATACATTTTGACGCTCATCTTTGCAATTTAAACCAGCAGTGATCTCTCAAAAGGGCCTCCGCAATTGCGGAGCATTTGCACGGCATGATTTTCACTTGTCCTTCTCCGCCAAGCTCCTTATCTGCGATGCCCTTTGTTATTATTCTCTGAAAATAACTTTGTGCTCAAGGTGAACAAAGCCTTGTGAAAGCTGGATCACTTTTTAATTCTTTTCACAAGTCGCCAGCGTTTTATGAGTATTCATGGACGCCTGCTGTACATGTAAGCTAGTTAAGTCAAGGCTCCATGATATCAAAATCGTGGGTTGTGAGTTTTACGTTTACGCATTTAGCAGCCACTTTTATCCAAAGCGACTTTCTGCATTTCGATTGTGAGCGCGGAATCCAGAGTCCGTTGGCCTATGCTGTCTCCCCGCTTACGCACAAGAAGGGCGATTGTCGTCCGTTCGCTTGAGGTATTTTTACTGTGCGGTCCATGCTAAAAGCTTGTTGACAAAACCTGTTGGCCCCGCCCCAGACGTGCCAACATGTCATTTACTTTCCCTGGCCCCTCTGCTGCCCCCTCTAATGTCCTGCCCCCCCACTGCTGCGCCAGCTTGCGTATTTGACCCAAACACCCACCGTCTGCCTGGTCTTCTACTTCCAACCTCCCACCTTATATCCCAGCAAAAGATATTATATATCTAATATTATTCAACTACCTTTTAACCGGCTCCTATTGCCTTTGGTTTATGTACTAAACTTCCACTACAGTAAACCTGACATCAAATGCATAACCAAGATACAGTACGACCACCTGCCCCTCCTCCCTCTCCCATCCCCACAGCACTACCCCGCCCAATCACACAAAAATTATTTTTTTTTTTTATTTTTTTTTTTATATTTTTTATTTTTTTTTTTTTCTCAAATGAATTAAAAATATGAATAAAAAACATACTATTATTTGAATGATACTACAATAACACTGTCATGATGTAGAAAACAAACATTTATTTATTTTTTAAATATGTTTTATTCACTTTTTATATATAAAAAATTTGCACGTATCAAAAGTTGGTGCATGACATTATTTCTAAAGCGACTAGCTATTTAAAAACAAACATCAAACCATTAGATATTTGCGCCCTACCCGTTTGCCCTCGTCAAGCAATTTAACGGTGTCTAATGTCAAATCACTGTATCATTCTGAACTATGAATGCCAACAAAAAGTGTGACCTGAACTGTGATGCTTGTTTTTAAGTTTTCATGTAGCATTAAAGTTCAAAGGTCAGATGAAAAGTCCATTCAAATCCTCTTGGGGTTTAAAACATTAGTCGAACATTAGTAGTGTCAGATAATTGATGTGAAATCCTCAGTAAACATCATCCTTCAACGAATCAAACCATAATCCATGTTGCTTTAGCATTTACTGGACACCATTTGCCCAGGCATGTACTCTTGGCTTGTATCTCTCTGTCAATCACAGATGGCATTTACTGGCTAAAACAGGGACTGAGGCAATCTTGTGCCAACAAGGACATTCATCTGCCAAAGACAAATTGGTGCATTGAAAGTCGTTTAATAGATAAGCTTATGTGAAATATGGGGAAAGAGGGAGCACTTCTGGTATTTGACAGCACTCAGAAATGAACATTTGCTTGGTTTACGACCTGTGTTTTCTCATTAAATATTCCTTATTAACACAGAGCAGTAAATATCTAGCCTTTTCAGTGCACTGCGAAATAATAAGACACGGTAGGCCTTCAGGTATTTATGACGCTACCATTGAAGTCATAAGACATCTTAAAGGAACAGTTCACCAAAAAATGACAATTCTGTCATCATTTACTCACCCTCATGTCATTTGAAAACCTGTGTGACTTTCAGATGTTGTTTTGACCAAACTGACTTTCATTGTATGGACAAAGACAGTTGAATCATTCTTCTTTTTGTGTTTCACAGAAGAAAGAAATGCATGCAGATTTGGAACAATGAGGTTGTGTTTTAAGGTGCACTAACCATTTAAGCAATGAAAAAAAAGAAATTCACAATGTGGTGAGGAACCGCACCAGCCTCAGGTCACTGGAGACTTGAGGATTGACCCATCGATAGATAAAGACAAAGGTCTCAGTGGTCAAACTCGTTATCCTTGGCCACTCTGTTAGAGCCCTTATTTCCAACAAGACAGAAGACTGGAGAACCAAATACAACAGTATTGATTTTGCAATTGATAGTTGCATGCTTGCTATTGATCAGGATCAAGCATCTGCCATTTGCAGAGGTGTGCATTTTCCATTGGTAGTGGGTTTGCAATTAAGACCCGATTAGCATTCCAAGCTCATGTGTGATTTGTTGTAATGGGTGTTCATTAACTTGCTACTTTGCTTTTGGAGGTCAGAAGACAGATCCCAGAATCCCAAGGGCTGTAGCCTTTTGCACCTATTTTGCGACATTTTAGAATCTGTTATTTTGGGTATGCAATTACACAACACATCTATAAGCATAAGTCTGTTTTTAGTTGCAGAACGACAGAGAAATACAAAATATGAAAAGTATAAAATAATTATTATTAGAATTAAAAAACGAGGATTAATGTTAAATATAGTGGTTGTCGGTGGTTTTTGTCCCAAGGACCCCCTTCAAGACTCTTAGCCTAGTATGAAAATACCAGATTTTCTTGGAAACATTATATATTAACTTTGATTAATTACATTAACAAACATTATTATATTATGCTAAACTAGTTTTGACCTAGTTTCTTAATTAACAACCTTTAATTTGGCATTTATTGCACCACAGAAAGAAATCTGCATTTATTTAATGATGGATTTACTGTATATAGAAGCAATCAAATCAACCAAAGATAATTAAAAAAGGTTGTTGATTATCTATTTTAATTAGTGCTGTCAAACGATTAATTGCGATTAATTGCATCCAAAATAAAAGTTTTTGTTTACATAATATATGTATGTGTGCTGTGTATATTTATTATGTATATATACATACACACACATGCATGTATATATTTCCGGAAAATATGTTTGTTATATATTTTTAAAAACTATATTTATTATACATATAAATTATAGATGAATATAAATATATGGGCACTGAAATAACAGTAGAATATTTCTAACAATATATACTGAGTGTTATATATCATGTTAATAAATAACACAACGAATAACACAACACATATTATGCAAACAAAAGGTTTTTTTGGAGCGATTAATTGTGATTAATCTGTTTGACTGCACTAATTTTTAATTTAAATTTTCCATACCACGTATGTACACTGTAAAGACTATCTAAGAAGCAATTTAAGTTAAAACAGTTTCCATGCAAAATATTAGATGAATATATATAATATATATCATATCATATATATAGTAATATATATATATATATTATATTATGTTATAAAACAAACACCCACTGATACAAATGTACAAAGATGTACCCTTTAATTGACAGTTATATATATATATATTATATATATATAGCTGAATATTTTATAAATATATATATAATAATATTCATTACCAAACATTCCAATTACCCACATTTACAAATAAAGCGCTGAATAATTTCTACTGGAATTTTATTGGCTTAACAAACTGTGTGTTTAATAAAATAGATTTTTTTTTAAGTGGTCCAATTTATGCACGGTGATCCTGCGGTAACCTGGCTGGATTCCGTTATAAAGTCTTAATTAGAAACTTTGTTAGGCCACTGGTCTGGGCTGTAAAACTGTCGAGTCTGGAATTACGATTACAAACTCAAGGCCAGCGTTACTCTACCCCAACTTCCGATCTTTGCTGAAAAATCAATGGAGTGATGTAGGGTATCGGGAGGAAGGACATGTGGGACAAGGCTTAGCAGGAATGATTTCTGGGTCCATTTCATGCAATTCGCGGCTCAAAGCTCAAAACACCCACAGATCAGCCTTTGCTGTTCAACACCGCACTCCCTCACACCAGTATGCACAGTATGCACACACACACACAAAAACACACACACAGTCATGCAGACACAAGACGCATTCAGAAGGCAACACAACATGTTACTGGATGCCACATTGATCTACTGAATATGAAGTCTCGCTGCACCAGCACTTCCATGAAAACATGCAGATCCTCTCTGGAAGAATAATCAGCCTCTGTCAGGTTCATAGCTCTGACAGCAGTTTGACCAAGACCATACGAACAGGACACAGGTATGCACGTATTATAGATATATATATATATATAATAATAATATATATTTTATATATATATATATATATATATATAGATATATATATAAAAAAAAAAAAAAAAAAAAATAAAAAAAAAAAACTATATATATTAGATATATATATATCTATCTATACACTTAATAGTTCTCAACTGGTGAACGAGACTAAAAAAAAAAAAATAGCATAGGCCTGGACAGTGGGGAGAAAAAATAATGATACATGCAAAAACTAATCATATTATTAAAATCTTAAGTATAAATTTGAAAAAAGACGAAAAATAAGAGTAATATTAACCCTTAATGTTAAATGTATTTGGTAATTTTGACCCAAAGCAGATTTCTTTTTCCCAGAAATACTAGTTAATGTTATCACACTGGACTCAAACGTACTGACTTTGCTCACACAAGGTACAACAACTTTCTCCAAAAACATTTTTGATAATTTTTTTCTCACTTTGTCACACTTGTGGTGTTCCTGTTGAAAAATTACCAGCCTACAAATAATTGCTTATAAATGTCTTATATTATATTATTACCAAATATTAAATTCAGTCTTTTTGTCAATTGGTTTTCTTTCAATTAGCCTCACTGATCTTAGCTTGTGCACCACAGTTTTGACGCGGTGAACATGAGTGCCAATTTATACACAAAATATGGTTTTTTCTCTCAAATCTGAGGGTGATCAAATAAATAAAATAAACTACCAGGATAAAAAAAAATCAATTTAAAGGGGTCATTTGATACTGCTAAAAAGAACATTATTTTGTGTATTTGGTGTAATGAAATGTGTTTATGCGGTTTAAAGTTAAAAAACCACATTATTTTCCACATACTGTACATTATTGTTTCTCCTTCTATGCCCAGCCTTTCTGAAACGCATCGATTTTTACAAAACTCATCGGTCTGAAAAAGCGAGGTGTGCTGTGATTGGCCAGCTATCCAGTGCGTTGTGATTGGCCGAATACCTCAAGCATGTGACGGAAATGTTATGCCCCTCACCATACTGTGATGCGTGTCCCAGCCGGAGCGACGAGACAAAACATTAAAACTCATTATAAACGAGGCATTGTTGCATCCAGTGGGGACTCATTACTGGAGTATAATTGTGGGACTTTTACTGATTTTACGCGTTGCGCGCATGCATTCGCGCCCGTAAACCTAAAAACCCTGTCGCATTTTGTGATCGAGAAATGAAAAACAATAAGTGCATACTATCTACCTGCCCAACACTCGCGTTTGAATCACTAGGTGGCAAATCCTTTAAAAAAAACTTTTACTTACAGTCTGTGAGTCAGAACAGCGTGCATTGTAGTCTAACGTTACTCTCCCAGGATCAGTAAACAGTCCTCCATAAAATGTGCTGCAAACATCTGGATATTTGGGTTAAACTGTTCTGGAAACAGTGTTGTAAATACAACTTAACAACTGTTTTCTAGTAGTGTCCTCTTTTGGAAGACCAAACAAAAAACAAAGTAGTTTCGCTTTCACAAAGAAATCACACAGTGCCTAGCGTGATAGCGAGCAGGCTAAGTGAGCGGCGGCCGGGCTTGAGAACGGCGCGGCTAGCGAATTAGACGAAACCACATGTGATGACTCCGGGCTGGACTCCACTTCGTCCACGATGAAAGCCAATCCGGCAATCCACAGTGCAAAGTTGATGTATTCCCTAAGCGACCAGCACAGATCAGCTCCAGGAATGACAAAGCGGATATCGTCCTCTTTTGAAAGACAAAACAAAGTAGTTTCGCTTTCACAACGGATCACACAGCGCATTCACAACATGGCAACAGCAACAATACTACAGCGAGAATAAAAGTTACGGCTTCTTTCTTTGCGTGAACATTTGGGCGGTGTTATGCAAATCTTCCCACATAGCGACGTAGATATGTGGGGGCGTGTTAGAACGAGCCGTTTTAGGTAGGTGTGGCTGACTCTGAACTTTGAAGAATATCTCTTTGGATTTGAGATTTTTGTCTTTGCAACTTTACAGATCTTCTTATGCACCAAATGCAGGCTGGATAAAAACTCCAAAGAGAAAGGAAAAATTTAAATCGCATCATATGACCCCTTTAAAATAAATTTTTTTTAATATATTACTTTTATTTTTTGTTTGCTAATATAAAATATGGGTCCTGAAGCAAAACTATGAGAACCACTAATGGCTAAAGGTAATAGGATTGGATCCAAGTAACTCAGCAACTGAAAGGTCACTCATCTTCACTGTACCTTTGAGCGAGGTGTGTACTAAGTTGTACGGTCCAAATGTACTGCTAATTTAATAGATGGATAAAATGCCCGTAAACACAATGGCAGCCATTTTAATCATCTAAATCAGAGAACAAATAATACCATGTGATATCTCTGATTCTATTTCTGACAGCGCACATCCAAAAATAAGCCTGTGTCCTCTAAGTTCCAGCTTAATTGCCTGTTTATAGATAGTGAGTCACTATGAGGACATGCATCCGAAGACCTTTCTCTTTACTGTGGCCATAACAAAGCGAGGAACTCTGGCTGCTGACCTGTAGGTGTATTATAAGAAAGCCAGCTGCCTATAGCTGAAGCTAATTAATCATGGCATGGTCAATGAGGATCACACTGATATGGCCTGCAGGGAAACTTGCATTAGTTTGCTGTCCACTGCACAATGTGTCTTATTCAGGAGGTAGGACTGACTGACAAGAAACACATCCATAAATATGAAAACTCATAGACCCGCTCAACTCTGACTTTATTATCACAACATTCTACAAGCTGCAAGTCATGCTTGGTGGTGGGAGGAAGCAATTTGGGGCAGATATAAAAATTGCAAATACTGAGAGCTCCAAAAATTGATGTCTTGGCAACAAAGGAGTGACCATATGTAATCGTACAAGATAAAATATGTTCAATAAGTTTGATATTATATTAAACCACAAAAAAACCAATTTGAGGGATGATATGTACAGTGGGGACGGGGTTTCATTTTTTTTTGCTTTAATTCGGTATGATAATATAAAGGTTTAAATAAAATAAACTACATACATCAATTAAAATAAATAAATTATTGAATTTGTAGTTTAAAATGGTAGCTATAAATGACATATGTATATGGCATTGTCTATATCCGTATATACTCTAGTTATGAGATATATCTATAGATATTCTATATCAAGTAGTATATACTCTTATCGATTAATATATATTTCGGTCCAAAGGTTTGGAACAATTAAAATAATTTTAGTGTTTTTTTTCGTTTTATGTGCTTTATGTTGATCAAACCCCCGTTTCCCCCGTCCTCTTGTGCCAATCTTCTGACACTACCACCTGCGGGTTTTTCTCTCTTCCTCCCTTTTCCCCTGTAATTTCCTCTGTGCTGCCCACCGCTGCTCTATCCTCATTTCCTCCGACCCAACCCCGCACCCATCGCCCTTCTATCAGTATCGCGAGAAAAAACGGGTGCAATTCGATCCCCAGACCATTGGGCCATTGTGTTTAGTGGTGGCCAATTGCTACAAATAGAAGGGCACCCCAGTCCCTTCCTAGAAATCTCTACTTATCTATGTGACCCCCCCCTCAAACACTGTGCCCTGTATCCCCCATGCATTCCTCCCCACCAGCCCCCGCTCCACCCCCTCCCCCAGCTCTGCACACCAACAAGGTAATCACCATCCTTGCTTGTCTACCCCACCAACTGCCCAATTAACAAAGGACCCCCCCCACGGGTGGAGGAGAAGTATTTGGGGAAATCAAATTCCTTTTCAACAGGCCCCTTGCAGGAAAGCCAGCAATAGGCCCCTTTATCTAATATATGCCAAGAATAATTAGGTTATTGCAGCACTGCCTGTTGTTGCTCAGTAATTAGGCTAGTCTCTTATGGATTCACTCCAGGTCACAATGACCTTGAGGAAGAGGGAAAAAATTGCCCACTATTGACATCTAAACTGAGAATAGCGGGTCAATTCCCACAGCCGGCAGGTGCACCCTGATCACGTAGCCTGCGTTCCAGCGCCAGCGATGCGGAAAACCGTTGGAAGTTGAGGACGCGGAGATGAAAAGGAATGTATGATGAAGTGTACCAAGGTCCTCAAGGAGACAATGAAGGCTCTGCCCCTCCCATGCCTCTTCCTGCATCTCTAGTCCGTGCTCTTGGCCTTGCTTTTGAGGTAACTTAAAAGACCACAAGGGCATGTAGACTGAACCAAAGAGTTGCAGATGCACCTTTTGTTGTGGCCATGGATTAAAAAGCCTTTCTTTCTTGGAATAGCAAGACTAGGTTGCATTTAAACTGAGTTAAACTAAGTGTTGTGCAAAACATGGCCTTGCTCCGGCATAAAAAATATTTATATATAATATAAATGATACTATAATATTATAATATGATTTGTAATGTCTCTACAATATTTATAATATTTTAAAGACAAATCCCAGTACATGCTATTTTTACATACACAGCAAACTCACATTCACATTTTTTTAAACACTGCTTTCCCTGCAAAACATTATAAATTATACTTTAAGGGTCACCTTGTAAATTGAATCTGTAATTTTCTAGCAAGACAACGCTGACTGCCAAGCAATCCATGCTTTTAAACTAATTTTTGTGGTGATAAATATGTGCATCCTGTATTTTAATATGGTGATAACTAATTTTGTTCATCCATGCTGTTATGCAATGTACAAGCCATTAAAGATCTTCTGTCATCCACATTCTGCCAACATGGCTAGTTACAGTGTGGTAATTGGTCATATTGGATCCTTAATCAAAAAGCTTATTGTTTCTGCTGCCTGAAAAGCAACGATTACAGTCCCATATGCTGAGATTAAATTAAACAATTATATGTAATGGAAGCCAAAAAATCTTTAAAGAAAAATTTCTAGTTGTATGCAACACCCATAATGGCACTAATATGTCACATACAAATAATCCACACATTTATCTTATTCTTATTTAGAATTCCTATGGATTTGTTACATGTAAAAGGAAATCTATTTGCAATTAAAATGTACATGCATTACACAAACATTATTATACTCGGTCACGATGACACATTTATGAGTTGCTAGAGGCAGGGACATCATTCTGCATCTATTTTTGGCAGTGTCGTCTAGAAGGCAAGAATATATCTATTTTGTGGGTGTAGATATAATATATAGTATATTATATAATACACACACATAGTCAACATTTGAAGTGGAACAAAACCTTTCATCAAAGTTGTCCTAAAAACCCCCAAAAACACAAAATGCATTCTGGCCTTCCGAGGCCAACACACCGGTTTGAATTGGGGAAAAACACGCCCTTTTTTTGATTCCACTTCAATGTTGACTACTATATATATATTCTATAATATATATATATAGATAAAATAGATATAGTATGTATATAGATTATATAATATGTCTATAAATATATATATATAATATATATCTATATAATATATATATTTATGTTATTAGTATTATTTATGTAATATCTATAATCTATGATACTAAATATATATATATATAGTATATACGCTTATATAATGTGTTGTGTTGTGTGATCCGATGTTTGGTTGTGTGTGTGTGGTGTGTGTGTGTTGTGTATGGAGTCATGAACAAGGCTGGATCATGGAACAAGCATGACACTTCTGACAAGATGCATGAGGCATAAACTGGATATGTGTTCACAAACGCGATACACCCATCAACAGAGGTCCCCCACCGGGGTCCTCCCGTCAATCTTATCAGCAGGAAACAGGAGAGGTCATGAAAGGTCGGACTGATAAACACCTTCATTAATGGGTGTGAGTCACCAGCAGGGCAGGAAATTAAGAGCTCCACCCCTCAGGGGTCATCAGAAGTTAAAGGTCCCTGGGAGGACACTGTTGTATGACGCAGGAGAGCGCAGGCTGCTCAGGGATAGCACAGATGAGTAGGCAGTATTGGTGCAATAAAAGTTGTGAATCACCTCCTCCTAGGCAGGACAGGCTGAGCTGTTAGTATAATGTGAAGTCATATGTCTATTGAAGGACTATGGCATTTTACAGCTTCCAAAAATCTGCATAAATTAATACATGAATGAATATATAAATATGCATACATGAATGAAATGAATAATTAATTCACTTGAATAAATTCAACATCTTTAATTTTTCTAATGTTAATGCTGCCGATGTCAACATCTAAAATTAATTAATCAATAGTGCAAGTCATTTACATCAGGATAAAGGGGATTTTAGTTTTTTTTCATATAGCAAAGTGATCAATATTGATGGCCTGTGGACGGCCCATAGCAGCTGAAAACTGGTGAGGGACCAAAAAACAATTAAGGCTGTACTGCTTTGGAGGCAAAAGTGCATGAGGAATCTAATTAGAAGTGGTGTGACTGACCGTTCCAAATGAAAAATGGAAAACCTGACTATCTCTATGCATTTGACAAGGCCAATCCAGGACAGAAGTGACCAGGCTGGGTATCAGAGAGCAGTTTTCATTTATTTATAGCAATAAGTTCAAACGTGTGCAATTGTGTAAACAATGTGTTGATGTGAGACAGTTTGGGGGTAAATATATTATTCTATATTCTATTCTATATATATAGCATAATATATATACGTATAATGAATATAAGAGAGAGAGAAGAGAAGAAGGAGAGAGAGAAGCAGAATAGATCATTTTCAATATATTTCAAGAGTATACTCAAAATGACAGTAGACAGTACCTGTTTTTAAAGCAATTTTTTACACACAAAAAACTGTTTTTAACATTGGTAATAATAAGAAATGTTTCTTGAGCAGCAGATCGGCATATTAGAATGATTTCTGAAGGATTATGTGAACTGAAAGATGAAGTAATTGCTGCACGCACAAAAAATCAGCCTTGCTCTCAGGGAATAAACTACATGGGTAGTATTTAACTATTTAAAATAGGAAAATTTTAAATTGTATTAATATTTCACAATATCACTGTTTTTCTGTATTTTTGATCAAATAAGTGCAGAAATGGTGCACATGAGACTTTCAAAAACAAGAAATTTACTGAAACCAAACTTTTGAATGGCAGTAAAAATAAACTACCATTATTATTATATTCAGCCTTACATTGTTGCCTTTCACGTCACATCCCAGGATAGTCGCTAGTGATGTTTGTGGGAGTCACTGTGTGCGTTCTTGTTCTTGCTCCATTCTGAGAAACTGCCATTGAGATGAATGAGAATGCTAATGGATAGCTTTCTCGGTGCTAGGACTCCGTGGTCTGAACTAAGAGTAAAGCCCATAGCACTACACTCACCTTTCATGCAACAAACATCATAAAAAATCAGTGTTAGTATTTACTCCGCGTTCTAAATATAACCGACCCTGAGATGTATTTAAGGCCCGTGACTTGCTTCTCCCAAGAACAACACACAACTCACAGGCTCTTGTCTATTAAGCCATCACAGGGAGGTCTCTGTCAAGAGACGACCTTAACTAAACTGCGCACATTAGTGACACAATGAGGAATGCAGCTGGGTACCTCATTATGACTCCCGGCGTTGAGATGAAGACAGAGCCAGGGAAAAACGGAGGGGAGAACTGCGATGAAGAGTGAAAGAGAGACCAGAAAGAGCGACGGAAACTTGAGGCCGCAAGGAGTGCTCGAATCAAGAGCACCAATGTGTGCACCCGGCTAACGTTCCCCCCCTACTCAGCTTATCCGGCCGGTACGGATACGCTCAATCCAGACCCCTGCTGTGAAACCCTCCCGGTCTGCAACTTCCTTTCACGTTTAGATAACTCCTCTTCCAGAGTTGAATACTTTTACCAAAGGTTATCACATGGAATGGCTTTAAGCGCCTCTCATACCGAGGAGCATACGCTTTAGCACCCCGCATCCTTTTAAAGTTAGCCACAGTCTTTTCAGGCAAGCCTGGATCTCACCGGACACTGAATAAGACAGTATCCACCCTTGCCTTCTTTTTACGGGTGTCCACTTGTTGATTTACAACCTATTTTATGAAGAACTAACCCAAGCCACAATTGGTCTTGTTCGTCTACAGCAGGGCTGCTGGGCAGGCTGCTCTATAAAAGCAGCTTTAACCCTGAGGCACGAGAGGCCAATTGCCCCGCATAGCTTCTGAGGCCAGGAGTACGAAGGTCATCTACAGCTGGTGATGAATGGCACGTCTGTAACCCAAACTCACGAGGGAACAAAGTGCGCACAGCATGTCAATCGCCCCTCACACAGCCTTGTCTCAGTCCGAGTGGGCCAAGATAGGCGTTACAGAGAGAAAGAAAGGGATGTGGATATAGGAGTCATTCGCCGCTATGAGAAAGCAAGTGTCACTATCTCCCAAAAAAATGTACAAAGCATATCGGAAAAAGAACACTAGTATAAAGATATGCAAAAAGTCTGGAGGGACAATAGTGAAGAAAATGCATTTTTGCGGCATTTTTGCCGCATTTGTGTTTTGTGCCTAAGAACATCGATCATCCGAATATAATAAAGTTAATAATAATAATAGCATTCAGAACCACACTTTTTCTAAATTAAAATATCGAACAATGGATTTATACATAAATATTAAAGTTTTAATTAAAAAAAGTTAATATATATGTATATTTATATGATTTCAAATGCTCTAACAATATAAGATTATAGCTAGTTAAGACTAGTTATATTATATAATTAGAAACTATGATACATCAGTTGTAAGTTAATATACGCTTATAGTAAATGATTATAAAAGACTGAATATATTGTTCTAATTATTTATTCAAGTATTATATAATAATGTATTATTATATTGCTAATTCTATATATTATTTATAAAAAATCCAGAAAAAGCATAGAATTTTTTCTAAGATTATGGCTATTAAATTATTATATATTAATTTGTAACTTATTAATTTATTAAATAAATAATTTGTATTTCTATTAGGATAAAATATGTAATTATCCTTTAAAAAAAAAAATGAAAATGCTATAATAATAAAGCATATCATATACTTTTTGATATATGGGATTGATTTTGTTCATATATTTCTTTTTTCTAGATTTTAAAAGAACAAAATATCTTTGCAAAACTAGTAGTAGATACACAGTGGTGTGAAAAATGTTGGCCCCTTACTGATTTCTTGTTTTTTTGCATGTTTGTCACTCTTGAATGTTTCAGATCATCAAACAAATTTAAAAATTAGTAAAAGATAACACAAGTGAACACAACATGCCGTTTTTAAATGAAGGTTTATTATTAAGGGAAAACAAAATCCAAAACTACATGGCCCTGTGTGAAAAAGGGTTTGCCCCCTAAACCTAATAACTGGTTTGGGCCACCCTTAGCAGCAACAACGGCAATCAAGCGTTTGCGATAACTTGCAATGAGTCTGTTACAGCACGGTCGGTGGAGGAATTTTGGTCCTCTCATCTATGCAGAATTGTTGTAATTCGCCACATTGGAGGGTTTTCGAGCATGAAAACCGCCTTTTTAAGGTCATGCCACAACATCTCAATATGATTAAGGTCAGGACTTTGACTAGGCCACTCAAAAGTCTTAATTTTGTTTTTCTTCAGCCATTCAAATGTGGACTTGCTGTTGTGTTTTGGATCATTGTCCTGCTGCAAAACCCAAGTTCGCTTCAGCTTGAGGTAACGAACATGTGGCCGGACATTCTCCTTCAGGATTTACTGATAAGAGAGCAGAATTCATGGTTCCATCAATTAAGGCAAGTTGTCCAGGTCCTGAAGCTGCAAAACAGCCCCAGACCATCACACTACCACCACCACTATATTTCTGTTGGCTAGATGTTCTTTTCTGAAATGCATGGTACTTTTACGCCAGGACGTAAAGGGCCAACACATTCCAAAAGTTTCAACTTTTGTCTCTGTCCAGTACACAGCGTATTTCCCAAAAGTCTTGGGGACATCCAAGGAGTTTCTGGCAAACTGCGGACAAGCCTTTATGTTCTTTTGTCGCACGGTTTTCGTCTTGGAACTCTCTGCCATTGCAGACATTAGTGCCCAGTTTATCTTAATGGTGGAGTATGAACACTGACCTTAATTGAGCCAAGTGAGGCCTGCAGTTCTTTGGATGTTGTTGTGGGGTCTTTTGTGACCTCTTGGATGAGTCGTCGCTGTGCTCTTGGGGTAATTTTGATATAATAAAAACTACACCACTAGGCAATATTTCAACAGATGAGCACCTGATGGGTCATGGAGAGCTACTTTGCACTTCTTTCCCCATTCTTTATGTATTGTACTGCCCACAATCACGCTAATACCTCTGTCCTAATCGCTGTAGCACAAGGCCCTCTGGAAGACTCCGACTCCATCACTTAATCCTGTGTCCTGTTTGATTCTGCAAGGCACTCATCGCAAGGCTACGTGAACAGAGTGGAATATGGTTTCACGCCCGGCTGGTTATTTGATTAGGTATACCGAAGGTTTATGTGATAAAGCGCCAGCCAGGTCTCGCTGTAGTAAGCTCTGTTCCAATTCAGAGACAAGGACAAGACGAACACATGTACTGTATGGGACAAGTCCAGAGTTTAAGGTCATCCTGCTGCAGTGTGTTCCACACACCATCCTGAAAAGCTAAAGCTCGTCTCCCACGGCTTCAAGTTTATAGGAAGTTCTTGTTCTTGTGAAACGGAGCCACTTATACAATAAAACAGCATTTGGAAATGGACTCTTTGTTCTTTTTCAGAGAGGTTCTGGTTTAGCTTGAGGATAAACAGGATCATTATCATCTTCTTTCATTAAACTTGTCTGGTGCTGTATTATTGATTTCTGTAAATGCTACCAACTTTCAACTGCATTTAGCCAAGCCATCCCTCACGTATACCATTATTGACATACATGCTGCCATTTTCTGGCTCTAAATAAACGTTTGTGGGTTTAGCTTTGCTCGATAATCTGTTAACCACATCCATTCCTGCATTTGGCCCAGGCTTGTCTGCAGTGTGACATGAGGGGCTGTGGGCAAGCCGATTAGAAAGCTGCTTCATTACCCTTTGTCACATCAACTCAGATTTATGGCGCCTAATGGAGGACACTCTGTTTCTGCAATTTACTGAGGGAGATGGGAAATCTGAAGCTTTTTGCTATCCAGTCCAGTCATTGCGCTTTGGAAGAGAGAATGACTTTTTTAAGCAGCGAGATCAGACTGCTTGTCCTGTCAGACTGTTTTAGTTTGCAAATGTTGTCATTTATTTCAGAGATGTACTGGCAAAGCGATGTGTTGGGTTGTTCAAATGAGAATTGTAGATTATTTTGACCAACTGCATTCTGAAGAGATTTTAGTCATTCGGCTGTGAAATGCAAACAAAAAAAGTGAAGCACTCACACAACTGATTGGCTCAAGGGCAGCATATGCTGGCTGTAAGCGGTACTGCAGTCTGTAGTGACACATAGTGGTGCTTGCTAATTTATGGCTGTTTCCATGAAGTGCTTTTAAGGATGGTTTCCACAGTTATTAACATCGTGAATCTAGAAAAACTATTTATATTTTCATTTTTAACTTTTTGCGTGAGTGTTTCTAATACAACAGCTGAGGGAGTGACGACAAATTTGACATCTTCCTCTCTTTTGCTTAGTGACTATCTCTCAATATTTTTTCCTCTTTTGCAAATTCCTATAAATCTATTGGCCGAGTTTTGGGCCAATGGGAAATCACCACACCACACACACACACACACAAATGCATTTGTAGTAGTTTCAGTTCACCACTAAAGAAGTTTCACAATTATGATGTCTTCTGTTTCTGAGAACTATGGAAATGTGAAAAGGGTTAATAAATCAAGCTGTTAAGTATTTATTAAGTATTATTAAGTAGCCAATTATTGCTCTTCTTAAGTAGGCTATTATACTAAACTGCAATCTATTCGCGTTTAAAAAATCTGATTAAATTTAGATTAAAATTTCATACTGTGCTTGTTTTAGTGTTTTGTTTCAAGACAGACTGTTCTGTTCCAGACGTCTTCCTTTGGACGTCATTGGCACAGGTGAAGGAATTATGAGACATCACTGCAGAGTAGCAAGTTCACCTTTAGAAGTCATATGGTCAACGCTTAGTTCAAAACCATAAAACACTCAACTTTGCTTCTACTCAGCTTTCAGAACATACTGCGCCTGTGCTTGGAGCTGATGTACTGCTAGGAAGTTTGTAAAATGTGCTATTCTAAAGTTCAGACAGTTCTAAAGCTCATATGAACTGGCAACCCTAAATCAGCAAGTCGTGATAAGTCACCTTTATGCTTAGAGGCTAAATGAATCTCAAAACATTTTATTGAAGTGATTATTTACACAGGAATCAATTGCTTACTAAATGGAACTTTTAGTAATTCATTTAATGCATCGAAAAATTACATTAGAAGCCCAAGATTTCATTTTGTTGAGTGGTATACTATAGAACTGTAAGCTTTCCAATAAATTGCTTTTATTAAAAAATGAATTAATGGATCGATAGATGTAGGCTATGGTTGAGTGATTTATGAATAAATAGATGAATGGATGGATGGATGACTAAAGAGAGAGAACGATAGATGGATGTTTAGGCTGAGGAATGCTAATGTTCTTCTTCCAAAGCTCTAATTATCTTAAGTATTATTAATTATTTTCATATAATATGCTAAGTTTGTATATTAAACTGAAATAGTTTCAAACAACATTCTTGATTTATTAAAACATGTCTGATTTGTTTAAGTGCACTTCATGAATTTTACTGCTTATATGAAATGATACATGTAACTAATATGTAAATAACATACAATTTAATAAAATATTAATATTAGTATATTATTAGTTTATTAAACACTAATCATATATGTTCCAGTATTGTTATTATCTTTCTTTTTCTTTATGAATATGAAGGCTATTTACTGAATGCTTGCCATCTAATTATTTCTGATCTTTGTTGCCCCCTGCTGTCTGTGTCTCTTGTGTTTACATCTACATGTTACAGCATTTACTGAAAAACGTTTTTTTCTCAGATGCCTCAACTGCAGTGATATCAGAATGATAATTAAACATTTGTACTTGTTTTAACAAAGCTGTTAATTTGACACCTTAGTGACAATGTTATGTAAAGCTGTAATAAACTTTACTTGTCTGATATATTGGATTCTCAAGAGGAAAATATCCATCATATTTTGGAAATGTAACCTTAGTCATGAGAGCTGAACATTGACAGTGCCCTAATATCTGTCCTCAAAGCAATAACTAATCTCAAACTTCTATGGAAATACCAGAGCCTAAAAACAATAAAAGACTAATCTTTAGACAGATTACCCATAAGGCCTGTCCGTGCCCCAGCTCTAATAAGCATTGAATTCACTTCGCTTCACGGCCCTGAGGTGCATGCTATTAGAGATAATTTTGCCAGCTGGCCTGTAATTTTAACTTCGAGATGAGATTTGCATTTTTAATAATAGGTAAGAGGCCATGAGAGGTTATGAAATCACTGAGTGATTTAGTATAGAATGAGAAGTGGTCCAAGTACAGATCCCAGTGGAACACCAGAGGATTGTTGGTGTGCAGATTAATTGGATGTTTTCTATGGTACTTGACAGGCTTAGTAATGCAGGAGGAATTTGAATTTAAGAGCTCTGCACTTTAGATGCCCATCTCATAGGATAGTGTGGTTTATGGTTTCAATTATTAAAGAAATATATTATAAAATAGAAGTACAATCATTGTGACATTTGGGGAAGTATGTCCTTCCTACGGATATAATGCATTGTGGTAGTATCTGCTAGTGCCAGAAAATAGATAGTGATCTCAATATTAAAATAGCCAACTTATCAGAGTTAGAGAAATCAGAGAAATTATGGGTAAATAAGTGAAAAGATTAAGAAAAAATTAGTGAAAGATTAGGAAAAGACATTCTCAGAAGTTCTCAGATCTTGCTTCTTGGTTAAAACAATTCACAAGCTAAGGACAGACATTAAGCTAAGAAGAGAATTACCGATAAATCATTTTACTTCCTTGTCCAGGAAGCTGACATCTATATCTAGTTACATGAAACCTGTCATGCAGCATTACTGATATGCTTTAGGAAGAATGTATTTTCAGTAAAAGGTGTAACCGATGTATATAAAGAAACATGTTCCTCTGCATGACCAGACCAGCTTCCATCATGAAGACGCTAGTGTGTGCTCTGTTAATAAAAAATTTTTTTTTTTTGTTTTTTTTTTTTTTTTTTTTTTTGTTTTTTGTTTAAATATTTTTTTTTGTTTTTTTTTTTTTTTTTTTTTTTTTAATATTTGTTTTTTTTTAATTTTTTTTTTTTTTTTTTTGTTTTTTTTTTTTTTTTTTTTTTTTTTTTTAAAATTTTGTTTTTACTATTTTTTTTTTTTTTTTTTTTTTTTTTTTTAATTATTGTGGTGCTTCTCTGCAGTGCCTCAGGTAAGACAAAAGCTTTTCTCTTTCCATCTATCTATCCATTCATCCATCCTTTATCTTCCTGCTCAAAATGGGTTCGAGCTTACTGAATCATACAAATTCACAAATAAATCATTTCAATGCAATTTGTGAATTGGTTCAACTGATTAATTGAAAAGAATATATTCAAACTAAAGATTTGTTCATGAACCGGATATTGCTATCATGTCTCAGAGGAAAGAATATGTTTTTATGAAATGTAGTGGAGTAAATTGTCAAATATTACGCTTTGGAATGTAGTTAAAAGTTTTTCAAAATGCTCTGATGAAGTGCAGATACTTTCACCATTATTATCTATCTGTCTAATATGTAACAGTGCACTCGCTGACATGCTACACCTGTGTGGATGGGGACTGCAAGACCCCAACTCAATGCCCAGCCTCAAGCAACTTCTGCAAAACAGTTTCAACAGGTAAGCAATTAATATTAAAATTATTTATTTACTCAATTTTCAATAGTCATTAACATCCAATGTCATCTTTGTATCATGATATACTACCTTTTGTTAATATTTTGAATTTGATTCTATTTTGTACTTTTTTAGCATTTTTTGTCATTTTTATTAGTATTTTTTTAATGTCTATATAGTTTTACTTTATTTAGTTGTAATTTTAGCTCTTCAACTTAAACTAAACAAAACTGAGAAATGTTGCCTTGGTAACTAGCTTAAATAAAATACATTTTTAAAAATATTTGATATATTTTAGTTAATGTTTATTTTATTTCAAGTAATTAAATTTTGGTTTCAATTTTAGTTTTTGTTAACAAAAATAACCTTAGTAACAGATTCATATTTATTACCCCTCGGTTGGTGATTAAAAAAGGAGAATGTCATTTCTTTATTAAAGGTCTGTATTGTAGAAGTTTAGATAGGATATTGAGCTGTTTTCTCGTTATGCTCTAAACCATAGCCACTGTGTTCAGCCGGACATGTGAGGAGTTCTGTGTTCCTGGAGTGAACGTCTACTGCTGCACTTCTGATCTGTGTGACTGATCTCTCAATGTCATCGAGTCATCGAATCAGTCACTAATGTTCACTGTAATAGCATAGCACAAAAAATATCCCTGGGTTACTCTAGGTGTTTAATTTCTCTAATGACCTTTTCCCAACTGAATCAACATGGTTTGCTTTACATAGCACTGCTTAAAGGAATGCCTAATAAGCTTGGTTTCTGTCCCAGCTCTGTATGATTTGATTTATGAATTAAATTTTGCTCAGTAAAATGCTGTGTATGGGTGTGTTCAGTATCAGAGCAATGTAGGTCATTCAAGAGAGATGTTATGATGCCATATGCATCTGGATTAACTGATGCTTTTAACAGATGAGAAGACTGGAAGCTAAACATGCAGTCCATGCATTAATATCGCTCACGAAATGCAAAAAAATGCATATCGAATGTTGATTAAAGGTGATTTAAAACATAATTACTTGCATGTTTCCATACAAGCTTAACTCCATTAGAGATGATGAGATGCTCTGTACACTTTATCAACCAATCACAAGTTTTAGTCAACAAGTTTATTGTTCAGTCTGTGTATTATGACAAAAGTAACTTTTGCACAGATAACTGTTGTTCTCATTATAGTATGCATAATAATACTAACTGTGATTATATATTTTTTCATTTACATTGCAGTCTTCTATACATGCATATACACATTATTTTAAAAATACCTTTACTCAAAAAAATCTGGGCTGCTTCTGATAATGTTAATTCAAACAAGGAAATGTGGGTCAGACGTGAATTAATCCTCCCGTCTTTATTTCTGTTTCCATGACTGCAGGGTTTGTTATTAAAGAGATTTGAGGATTTTCTTCCTTTAAAAATAACCAGCTGGGAACCTGCACACCTTCTTTTACACAGCGACCGGCACAGCAATTTATCTTGTCATGTTCTTTAATAGACAGCAAAAGATTAAGAGCCAGAGGCCTCAGTGTGTTGAATTGACATGGCATTTTTGTCAATTTACAAGTTCTAAGAAATGAGCGAGTGAATGAGCTGTCGTTTCTGAGAATCTGAGCTCTTTCGCTGATTAAGGGAGAGTGAGATTTCCAAGATTTGTCAAGAAAGAGGAAGAAAAGAGGGGGAACAGGAAACTTAACAGTGATGGATTAAACTTTAACTGAGCTGAGGTTGTAGAAAAAGGCCTTGTCATCTTGGATTGGCCATGGTCAAAGTGAATTCCAGTTTGCAACCCATTTTAGTTCTGCAATTTGAGTGTAATTTGACACTAAATGAGGAAAAAATGTTGGATGAGGCTTAATTGTATCTATTGCAAGCTGATTGGACAGTGAAAAGTGGGTGTTACCCACCAACAAATTGTTAAAATGATACCTAAATACCTATTTGGCAATAAATTATGTCAGCATAAAGGGAAGTCATTTAAGAGGAAGATACATTTTATTCATATAATAAAGATTGCAATTGCAACAATTACGTATATTAATTTGGAATTACACCACTAATGGATTGCACAATGGATTATGCATAATAAGGAACGTGCATTAAGAAATTAAATAGGCTTAATTTTGATTTCTTGTTGACTTTACAATAGAATCTGCTACTTGAATACTTCAGTAGCTACCTCAGAATATGCATTTGTAAACATGCAGAATTTATCATTAAATTCACGAGGGCACATTAATTATTTGAGTGCATTAGTTGTGCTAGTGCCAGACCAGCCATCACCTCAAACTGCCCTTTTCATTGCAACATAAAAGAAATTAACAGATTGCATAATTGGGCAAACTTCCAAAATCAAAACAAGCAGATTATCACTGAAGCAAATCAAATGTCTGATGACCTTCACATTCATCTGCGTGCACAGTCAGAGAGAAACCGTGAACACCTTGGTTTCATATTGACCCATTTTCTGCACCAGCTTAGACATTCCTGAAGCAGATTCACCTTCTGTCCTGAGGTCTGAAACGCTATGTTGTGCACCATAATCCTCTGGGTCTATTTCAAGACAATTCCAGATATAAGCGACTTAAGGACTGTTGACAAGACATCACATGCACTTTGGCTAAGAAACACTAGCTGTGCTAGCAGGTAGTGTCACATGCCAAGACAGCGCATCCTCAGCAGGGCAGATTTCCTCTAGCTGAGAATGGAAGAAAAAAGCTTTGCATAAGTGAATAAAGTTCTTTTTACAAAATGTCATTCCACACTCTTTGAGTAGAATGTAGAAAGTGAAACGGCACTTAAGGGGAAATTTCTGTGTGACCTGAGCTTTACAGTTCTTTCGATGGTGTAACCTTCAAGGATGATTCAGTCGTATTAAATACCATTTTTGAGCTAAAGTTAGTTCAGATGGTTCCACATGAAGTATATTTTAGGTTACCTAATGTATTTTACAGTGCAGTCAAGCTTTTTGAAGGTACTTGAATGATGAATTCTCCTAAGGGCTGTGCTTTAATGTCACCTTCATTTCCCTTTCCCTGTGGATGGAGTCACAACATGGTGCTCGGTTAATAAAATATTTCTCACTGCCATATTCAAGTATATTTCTATGTCACCAGCATGAAATAAGCTCCTTGTGTAGAGACTGCAGGTGTTCTGTTCCTATATAACTTGTTTGTTTTCAGTCTACATTTAATGAAATTAAAGTTACTTTTTAGAGAAAATATGGCTAAATAAAATATTAAAATATATAGATAATATTTTTTTTTTAAACATTTTTTTTTTGTTTACAGTTGTCTGGATAGGGCGCGTGCCAAATGTGCCAAATATATAATAAATAAAACTTTTACATACCGATGTACCCAAACATTTTTAAATAGTCCCATGACTGGCATTTACATAAAATTACGCAATGGCTGTGTGGTGACTGTCTAGGTGCCAACAAAAGCTCGCAGCCCATTCACTGGTAAGTAAACAATCAGCATCACGAGCTCAATTGTATTGAGGGCTGCCTGAGTGGTAAGGTTCGCCACATCTTGGATTAGAGTAAGGATGTCATTCATTAGGAATCTGTGAGCAGTAGGCCGCCTGGAACACTAGCACTCTGCTCTGTGTCTGCCTCTGCTTGTCCCATTGTTCATCCTGGTGCATGTGGGACTGGAAGAAATCCATACTTCCAGAATGAATCTCTTCTGCTTTCTCTGAAGTGATTCACCTTTTCTGCTCTGTGTTTTTGTAACTCCAGTAGGTGTGGATGAAATGACCCCCTGGAGTGTGAAGCAACATGTGCAGTGATAAGATCATGAAGGAACCAAGACTTTAGCTGCTCACGATTGCCTCTTTGTCGATTCTTTTGGTTAAGAGTCAAGTTATTAGTTTTATTATGGGCTGACTGTGTATCCCTGCTTAATATTAACATTTATTTATCTTACCTTCACCATATTTCATTATAATTTAGTCTGAAATTATTATTATTTTATTTTACTTATAAAACAAACACATTGGTGCAATGTGTAATTGAACTGAGTTTCTCTCCAAATGCTGTGTGGTTTTTGTGCAGTCTAGTGATTCATGGTGGTATCGCTTTACTGAATTCACACTGTTCCTGATCTTCTGTAAGCAAACTATCCTTCTGGTATTTGGGTCATCTTTTGCACAAAGATTTGCGCTCAAATGCACTATAACACTGTAATAAATCAGTGTCTTAACAGTGTCTGTGACCCTAGTGATCGGTGGTTGTACTACATTAATTGTTTTGATTTCCTGACAAATTGTTGTGGTAAAACGAGAATGATTTTTGCTTGTAGACAAAAACTACATTATAACTTAGGTTCGATCCAAGCTACAGTTAAAAAGCTTAAAGTAAGCGAAATGCTTCCTGTTATACCCATAATACGTTAGAAAGTGAAGGTGGAAAAAGCCGGGCGGAGCACTGTATACAACAATTAGTTTGAATGTTGATGAGGAAGTATGGATATTAGTAAGATCTATATGCCTGTTGCAGCCAGGCTTAAAATTACCACTTAATTTTTTATACCAGGTATAACAGCTTATTTTAGACGTTTTGAGGATCTAATATTTTGAAAGTTTGGTGTTTTAAGTTTCGGGGTGAGGGGCAGTTTAGTTCATGTAAGATGGGTTGGGGTTGAGCAGATAGGATTAGTGTTATGTCAGTTTATTGAATGTAAGACAGTAGATACACCACCAATGGAAAATACGTTGAAAGGTTTAGGTAAGGGTGGTTCGGTTTTTGGGGGGGTCCATTTGATGAGCGACACAGAAAGGGGATTATTTTGATATGGTTTCATTTAATACGTTTAGATTTGGTAGGGTCAGTTAGGGATTCGAGGACAAATTGTTTTAAGATTTTAGTGTTAGTTAACTATAATAATCATGTTTGTAACAAGGTCCGTCGGGGGGGTTGAAGACCCTTGTAATAAATCAGATATTTAGTGAGTCTTACATACATTTTATTAGCAGTGTGGGTTGTGACCGACATGATGTTGTTTTGTAGGAGGGCTCTATGGACAGTCTGTACGAGGCCGTGCAGGAGTCCTGTGAGGCTCAGGTGTACACCATCCCCAGCAGGTCCTGCAGCCCAGCTGTTCTCTCAGACGATGCCACCAAATGGAGAAGTGCGGGCCGTTCCATCTCCATGGTAACTATAGAAATGACTGCTGGAATGTTGAATCCGTATACTGCACTGTCATGGGAAATGTATTGGCCATCTGGACGCACGCTATAACACTGCTGTGGACATAATGAGCTACCATTAAATGAAAGCTGCTGCTAATAGATTGTGCTGTAACCATATGGAAATATATTAAGGTCTATTTGAGGCCTGCCTATGAGAGAGAAACCTGAAATGACAGGCCTGCGGAATCTTGAGAACACGTTTCACATAATTTCACAATTTCAAATAAATATATACAACAACACATGACTCTGCATGTTAAAGTTTCTAGATAAAATGACCAAACTGCCTCATACTGTATTTGTTCACAGGAAATTTCACAAATCAACTCAGACAACACTAGAAAAAAGAAACAAAGGTGAGTTCAATCTGTGTTTTTAGTGAACAAAGAGAAAAATGTTGAACTTCTTGTCAAAGCAAAAGTGAAAGAGCCCTTGAGGCTTTCACACCGACAGAGAATGCAAAATGTACTCTCTGTGAATGTTTGTACTTTCTTTAAATGTTTCCTTGCATCTTCTTTCAGTTCACTACCAAAATCTGTTTCTGAAAATGAAGCTTTAGGTATGTGATATTTTGAGAGATATTTTATACATTTCCTAAACTAATTCTTTCTGAATCACATGACTAAGCTGCAATAGTACTGTACACCCTTGTTATGTTTTAATGCTCAACTATGTTGACTGACAGCCAACCAGTAAATAGATAATGAAAAAGAAAGGTACAGTGTGTATCAGATCATTATGAACATGAATGAAAGGACAAACCAGATTTTCTACATTTTTTGGCCTTTAAATGAGATTTCACAGAGTGAAAAAGTAAAAGCATGGAAAATTAGTGAACCATAAATGAACAAACCCCTAATGGTACTGATTTCTCTCCTGCAGATAATACCGTCTGCACTAATTCTGTCTGGCCCAGTGCCAAAATGCAGGAAGATTTAGTCCTCCTGAGGAAGAATCAGAATGAAGGTAAAATCGGTCTGAGAATTTGTAGGTTAAGCCCGACTAGATTTCATTTACAAGACACACACAGCTAAGCAACATCACTTACTATTGGCCAATCAGATGGCCCTGCGTCTGCGTCAAATCCAACTGACAGTAAATGGACAGTGTTGTGCAGTCGTCAGCTTACTTAAAGCACTTGCCTGTCCTGTGTGGGATTAATTAAGAAACAGCAGGGTCTTAATTGTAAATAGGGCACTAGACTTCAGCCTCTTACAACTGTTGAGGACCTTCAAAAGACTTCTTAAATCAACATTCAGTATTTTAGGTTAAAATGTATAGGGGAGAAGTGAATATCTTTAGTCTTATTCTCACCAATTTCAAACATCCTTTTACCTATTAAATGGCCCTGTGGTGTGATACAGTAGTTTTAAAAGTAAAAATATTCCATGTAATCATTCAAATATTCCACCATAATCAATTACTATATGATAATATCCAATTATTATAAAGAATTATATTCTTTTAGGTTTATAGCAAGATTCATAATCATGATAAAATAATTGCTAATGGTTGGAAAGGGGGGGGGGGATGGTGTATAGTATGTCACAACATAGGACATGTCAATTTCAATGGCAACTATACATTCTAACAAAGTTATCTGATTTTTTGTAATGTAACATCGAACTAATGTTCAATGTGGTACTTAGAGCTTTTGATAAAATGACAATGTTCAAATATTTTAATCTGTTATTTTTAAAAGATAATGAAAATAATATAAGCATACTCTAATTTGAATTTCAAATGGTGGTGCACATTTATTTTAAGGTAATAATGCTGTTGAACCTGTCTGTATGGATGTGCCACATTTCCTTGACTAAGCAGAGTAAAATCACCTGCCATGTGGTATTTCCCCTCGTCAAAATACGTGAAGAAGCAAAACAGGAAACGTGTGCAAAACCACATAAGTTTTCTCATAAGGAATGTACTATTTTGAGCTCTACTTTGGTTTACCCTTTTTGTTTGTCTTACCAGAGATTCTATAATGTCTTGTTTTATATGCTGAAGTCTTGTGCTAATAAAATAAAAACTTAAATAAAAAAACTTTTTTTTTTTTGCTAAGGTTGCTAATTGCCTAATAATTAGATTAAATGTGCTTAAATTTCAGATATGGTGAGAGGTATAAGAAGGGCTAAAAGCCAGACAACGGCAGACAGAAAGACCATTTCAAGAAACATACAGCAAGAGATTCCTGTCCAGGTCGGAAACACATGACATTTGTGTCTAGCTGAGTTCTGTTGGTAGAATTAGATAAATTAGATAATTTATTTATTTTCATAAATTTTTCTATTTAAAATGTTAATTCTTTCTTTGGTAGATTGTCTATTATGAGGGGTGTAATCCAAACCAAGATCAGCTAAGAAGCAGACAGAATGGCATGGTGAGTTCAAGCCCTGTCCTCCCAGGTGCTTTGTGCCAGCTGGAATGAAACTGATCGTCATTTATTACACAGAGGCTGGAACAAGAGTTGTCCCTGTACAGGGTATCGTGGTTGATTGTGTCTGTACAGATGATTGGGTGAGGGGCACGTTCTGCCCATATAATCCCTTTGCCCACATGGCATTAGAGTCAGTCGAGATGGCTAAATCTGTAATGTGTTCACCAGTTTAGTACTCCATCAATGGACTCACTGTTGAGAGTTATCAATATCATTGTTACGGGGCGAACGAGATGAGACGTGCGGATCCATATGCAAGGCTTCTATTTACAGACGTATTCATAAAACAGGCATGGGTTCAACAATGGCAAACTGGTATATCATCGTCAGACCACGAGTAATCCAGAAACAGGCAAGGGTCAATCGACGGCGTACGTAATCCAACATGCAATGCAAACGGTAATTCGCAACAACAACAATAATCCACGCGAGGTGCAATCGGAGTCCAAACACAAACGCGAGAGAAATTTCCCAGACGGCAGTAAGATCAGTAAACAGGCAGGGCAACACGAAGTGACTAGACTTAGACTAGAAACTAGAATAGGAAACTAGGACTGGGAACTGGCTCCGTAGATTACTCTCACAGTAAGAGCGTAAGCCTAAACAATACTCGGCGATTTGAAAGATGAAGTCCATGGCTTATGTAGGGTGTGTGATTGGCAGCAGCTGTGTGTGTAATCAGTGCAAGGGATGCTGGGAAATGTAGTCCGAGTCAATGTAATGGAAGGTTGTCTCTGGTGGCAACCGGACAGAAATCCATGGACAGGATTCATGACAATCGTCAATCATATAGGGTTAGAGTAAAGAAAATTTTTATCATAAACTAAAAAATAACATGTCCTTCTAATTGTTTATATAATTATGTTCCTATAATAGAATTAGATGGTAATTATTTATATTATATTCTTTAATTTATTAAATTATTTTATTTAATATGCATGCATGTACTGTAGGTATTATTTAACAATGTCATTTAATTATTATGTCTACTCTGTTGACAGCCTGAGACAGCAGTTGCAGATGTGACACAGCTAAGAGGGACACGGATGAAAAAAGTAGAGAGGAAAAGCAGTAAGAGAGGAACTTCAACACAAGAAACAACATGTAAATATACCTATTAAACCTGATGCAATAACAGTTACTTGTTTTGTGGTTTTTTTATTTTAATCAAAAGCTGTTTGTAATGTCAATGACATATATTGATATTTGTATCTGTGTCTTCCAAAGCTCACATCAAAGGTGTCAAAGGAATGATGTGTGACACTGCTGGGGGGTCAAAGGTCACAGAGACAGCACCCGCCAGACATCGCTGGAGTAACCCCACTGAAACAGCCTTAAACTGGGTACCAGCCAACAACACCTGTCTACCTCCCTGCAATGAATATCGAGTTCACGTCTGTGACTGGACTACATCGACAACTCCAAGTCAAGAAGATAAAATCAACATTCGAAACTCGAAGAGAGACTCCTTCACCAAAGGAGTGTTGCGTTCTAGCACCAGTGTGGATTTCTGTGCCTCCAATGTAAGTCTTTTTTGTTATATACAATCATTCAAAATTTTATATATACTATAATTCAAACGTTTTTTTAAATGTTGTTGGAAGAAGTCCCTTATGCTCTCAAGGCTTCATTTATTTGTTTACAGTTTAAAATAACAGTTTTCTATATTAGTATATTTCAGTTTCAATTTTCAGCAGCCATTACTTCAGTTTTCAGTGTCACATGATTCTTGAGAAATCATTCTAATATGCTGATTTGATGCTCAAGAAACAATTATTTCACATTATTCTTTGCAAAGCATGAATATTTGATAAATATGCAAATTATCAAAGCTTCTTATTTCATGTGTTATAAACTCAAGCTGTTAACCTCCTATCAAGTACTGAATGCATGTTATTATTACAATACAAGACTTTTGAAGATTGTCCTGTCGTGCCAACCAGTGATATTTGCACATACTTCAGGGTGATGACCTCCAGTGTTTTCTGGAGGTCATGTAAATTGATAATCTTTTCCTGTTTCCTGCATTCTCATATGTATCATCTTTCTAGCACTGAGTAGGAGTGAACAACTACACTGTATCACTCTCAAATAAAGTGAAGCTCTCATGAAAGTTTAGGAAGGGCTGTTTGTTTTCAAAGGCTTGTAGTGTTTGAAGAAATAGGTTATAATGCTGTAATCCTGGATTTGGATTTTGCTATGGCCGACTGCACACAGCTGGATTAGGCTGTTATTGTCTGTAGGGTTTTCTTGGACACTATTGGTCAGTTCATGCCTTGTACAGCAATCTGTATTTTTAACTTTTTTTTATAAAATTCCACAAAAAGTGTTTAATTTTTGTGCCTCTAGCAACACAAAATGTAATTGCAAAATTATGATTATTTTCAAACAAGTTTCCAGAACACTCTCCCCATCTTCTATTTGCCGCTCAAATAATAGTCCCGCCCCCACACTCATGTCATTGGTTGAGCCAATGTTGCTGGTGAAACAATGTTTTTCGATACTATCATAGAGCAAACTGTTCAGTAAAATAAACATATTTATGGCTTACTTTTAGTTTTCAACGTATATAGAGGCTGGATTTTCATTCTTGTCATATACAGAGCCCATGACTAACATGCTTTGCATTTGTAAAGTACATAAGACAGATGTGAGATAGAACTCATCGTTGTGCAGTTTTGCAAAAAAAATCCTAATTGAAAGTTGTGAAAGTAGACAGGAAGTGTTTCAAAAGCATGGGTCCATTTCCTTGCGTGCAGTGGAGCTACTTCCCCTATACAGAGACCAGATTTTGCAATTTGGGCAAAGGACAAAAGGAATTTTGATTAATAAGCTTTCACTTGAGTATATTTATAGTTTATCCTATAATGTGAAATTACGAACATAAATCATAAAGTTATATGAAAAACATAGTGGAAGCACAGATTTCTACATCTATTTTACAATCTGAGGGCCTTCATGAAACTAATATGATGAAAGGAGGGTTCAATTATGTAAAAAGCACCTCTATGGAAATTCTTTTTTTTTCTGCGTGCCAGAGTCCCACTTATGAATTTGTGTTACTCGAAATGACTGTGAAGTGGTGAACCACAAAATGCAGACTCAAGCATTTAGTGTTTTTCCCCTGTAGAACTGATGCCTTGATAATAGACAGAACGCGCATTGGCTCACATCCTGTGTGATTTAAGGAAGTTCTTGTAATCGGTTGTTCTGCTGAGACATTGCATTCTTACACTTGTGGAGCTGAGAGGTAAAACCGCTAGTTTCAGATTAGATTCTTTCATTTTAAGAAAAAACTGAACACACACGTCAAGGCGATGCTCCAAAGGGCTGCTTCAAATGCATCAGACAAACCAAAAAGTCTTAAACCCAAGGTAGGATTTATTCATGTATCTTAAGATTTCAGGTAACAATCTGAAGGTGTTATTTGAGTAGATATATTAGGCTATAATATCATGCAGTGATGCCATATCCCAATAGATCTGACGTTTGAATATCGACCTAGAAATGGACATTTTTAAGAACAATGTAACAAAAAGAAAACAGCTTGGCACCACACAGCATTACTGAACAAGTATGAACAGCTTTGTCAAGGTCAAATTCATGAGAATGGCTCTAATGATATCACAGTTTGCTATTTGATTGAGATTATATTTTAAATTGAGATAATTATCTGCATTTTCCTGTGGAAGAGCTGACAGGTTTTGAGCAGATTATGAATCATTCAGTGTTTTTATCAAATTGAAAACCGTAAAACGATGACATAATGTACTGAAGTGCTCTATAACTTGATGACATGGCCACTATAATGACTTTTTGCATGTGCATTGCTGTTATATCCTTTATAAATGTGGTCGGTTTTATTTACCTGACACAGCGATCCACCAGTTTTGCAAGATTTGACACATTCAGAAATCAACACTCCCCTTCCAGACTTGAGGAAAATGGAGCACCTGAGGTAAGAGAAATTTGCATGAATAAGAAATTTATTAATCTGAGAGTTTATGCCTCATTATGTTTCTATGTTTGTTATACTATGTTTCCTAACAAAATATTTTTCACTGTCTCTTAAATGAAAAACCAGCAGCCTACTTTAATTACAATTGTCTAACTGCTACCGAGATGGGATTTTTATATACTATATTATATATAATGATATAGATATAGATAAATAACAGTGGGTACAGGGAAGTATGTCAGACCCCCGTATTTTTCACTCTTTGTTATATATTGCCAGCCATGTCTACAATCATTGAAGGATTTTGTGGCCTCATAATTACACACAGGCACCCCAAGTGACAGAAAAAAACACATAATGTTGCAATTTTTGCAGATTATTAAAAAAGAAACAACTGAACATATCACTGGCCTAAAGTCGCTCAGTATTTAGTAGAGCACCCTTTTGATCTAATACAGCCATGAATCTTTTGGGGAAAGATGCAACAAGTTTTTCACACCTGGATTTTGGGATCCTCTGCCATTCCTCCTTGCAGATCCTCTCCAGTTCTGTCAGTTTGGATTGTAAACGTTGGTGGACAGCCATTTTTTGGTCTCTCCAGAGTTGCTCAATTGGGTTTAAGTCAGGGCTCCGGCTGGGCCATTCAAGAACAGTCACAGAGTTTTGTGAAGCCACTCCTTCGTTATTTTTGCTGTGTGCTTAGGGTAATTGTCTTGTTGGAAGGTAAAACTTCGGCCCAGTCCGAGGTCCTGAGCACTCTGGAGAAGGTTTTCGTCCAGAATATCCCTGTACTTGGCCGCATTCATCTTTCCCTCGCTTGCACCCAGTCGTCCTGTCCCTGCAGCTGAAAAACCCCCCCACAGCATGATGCTGCCACCACCATGCTTCACTGTTGGACTGTATTGGACAGGTGATGAGCAGTGCTTGGTTTTCTCCACACATACCGCTTAGAATTTAAGGCCAAAAAGTTTTATCTTGGTTTCATCAGACCAGAGAATTTTATTTCTCATTATCTTGGAGTCCTTCAGGTGTTTTTTGAGCAAACTCCATGCGGGCTTTCATGTGTCTTGCACTGAGTAGAGGCTTCCGTCTGGCCACTCTGCCATAAAGCCCGACTGGTGGAGGGCTGCAGTGATGGGTTGACTTTCTACAACTTTCTCCCATCTCCCGATCTGCTTCTCTGGAGCTCAGCCACAGTGATCTTGGGTTCTTCTTTACCTCTCTCACCAGGCTCTTCTCCCCCGATAGCTCAGTTTGGCGGACGGCCAGCTCTAGGAAGGGTTCAGGTCATCCCAAACGTCTTCCATTTAAGGATTATGGAGGCCCTGCTCTTAGGAACCTTAATGCAGCAAATTTTTGTGTAACTCTGCCATCTGTGCCTTGCCACAATTCTGTCTCTGAGCTCTTCAGGCAGTTCCTTTTGACCTCATGATTCTAATTTGCTCTGACATGCACTGTGAGCTGTAAGGTTTTACATAGACAGGTGTGTGGCTTTCCTAATCAAGTCCAATCAGTATAATCAAACACAGCTGGACTCAAATGAAGGTGTAGAACCATCTCAAGGATGATCAGAAGAAATGGACAGCACCTGAGTTAAATATATGAGTGTCGCAGCAAAGGGTCTGAATACTTAGGACCATGTGATATTTCAGTTTTCTTTTTTAATAAATCTGCAAAAATGTCAACAATTCTGTGTTTTTCTGTCAATATGGGGTGCTGTGTGTACATTAATGAGGAAAAAAAATTAACTTAAATGATTTTAGCAAATGGCTGCAATATAACAAAGAGTGAAAAATTTAAGGGGATCTGAATACTTTCTGTACCCACTGTATATACATAAATGGATTATCAAAACATATTGTTTTTGCATGTATAAAACAGGCAGAGAGTGAATCAACAGCAGAAAACTGTGAGAAACCAGGAAGTTTGGGAAAAAAGATGAAAGCCATCTCGATGACTATGCGTAAACGGATGGCCAAGAAACACATCAAATCCTACTCTGACGACATGGTGAGTCACAATGCAAGTTCCTCATTTGATTACTGACACTGATTAAGCAACAAAGTTCTTTATTACCCAAATATCAGCAGTTCATCAGATTGTACAGGGGTTGGTTGGCACACTTAAAGAAAAATGAAGTATATGTTAAATAGTAGGGGGGGGGGGGGTGTTATGCCCTTTGTTGGTTGTTTTACTAGCCGAAAAATGTTTTTTGAATTATAGTAAAAAAAAAAATATTATTCCGATATATATATATATTATGCCAATCATTGGTGGGGCTAAACAGGCAGTGATGTAGAAGCAGGCGTTGATCATCTTCTACGGAGGAGGTGTTTAGCTACACTATTACATCAGAGTAGAGCATTCCACAACCTGTTGTTTTGGCAGATTGGATTCAATATAAGCTGTTTTTAGACTAACGAGAAAGTTTCTGAAAGTTCTCAAAATTAAAGGATGTTTTTTATAACACAATACCTCTTATTAAGGTTCAAAAGATCAAGGGAATTTAGATTTCTCAGTTCATGACTCCTTTAAATTTGAATCGGTTTTGTAACTTCTGTTTTGACCCAGAAAAAAATTAAGTACACTCTCAGAAAAAAATGTACAATACAAAGCCGTACCCTATATAAGGTCCTAAAGCTATATATAAGTACCTTACATATTAGTACCTAAAATGTGCATATTAGTACCTTTTTAAACGGTACTGCTGCAGTGACCGTTTTGTACCTTTTTTTGAGAGTGTACCTTATGACCCAGAAATTATGACCCACAAAACCAACCACTGAAACCAACCAACCCCAGTTCTCCCTATCACTTAATCTGTAGAATAGTTCATACGAATATCCAGACTGATATTTTGTTTGGCGCAGGGGGATGACACTGAGGGAGAAACAGAGAATGGGTCTCCAGCAGAGAAGAGCTCAGACCAAACCAGCAACTCATTAGAAAGCCTCTACAGTGGACAGAGCTCATCCAGTAAGCATCTACACACAAGCGACTGAAGTGGAAAGTGATTTGACATTGTAATCATACTCTTTTTGTTTTTGTATTTATTGGCTCAGGTGGTGTGGCTAGCAATTCAGATATATCCAGTAACAGACACAGCCGGAAATTGGAAGAGGAAGTGCCCTACACGGGACAGTTCTGCGGGCGAGCTAAAGTACATACAGACTTTGTCCCCAGTCCATATGATACAGACTCCCTAAAACTGAAGGTGAAATAAATATTGTAATTTTTTTAATTCAAGATTGCTTCCAGTTGATTGAATCAGCACAATTTTAAAGGAGAAACATTAACTGCCAATAGTAAGTTAATGGTGTTGGTAATCTTTTTCAGGTGGGAGACATCATCAGCATCATAAGTAAACCACCTATGGGCATATGGACTGGCATGCTTAATAATAAAGTGGGAAATTTCAAGTTTATTTATGTGGATGTTCTGCCTGAGAAAGAGAAGGAAGAAGAGGAGGCCCCAAAAATAAGACCTGTGAAAGTATGCAAGAAGCCACGACCGAATACACTCCTGGAGTTATTAGAGAGACTTCATTTAGAGGTATAACCTCAGATAGGACACATATGTGTATACAAGTACACACATAGAAGCATCACTTATCCTTCATGCCCACCTGCTTAATCCAGCAAAATCCACCAGAAAACTATCTGTGGATTTTAACGTCACTATCTTCACCTCACACTGATTGGCTGCCACCAGTGTTTTAATTGTTAACTAAAACTATTAAAATAGTTTTTGTTAATTTAAATAAATCTGAAATAAAATAAAATCTAAATATTAGATTTTAAAAAAAAAACTTTAAAATTTTTTCCTAGAAATGTTGCCTTGTAAATTAACTGAAATTAAGAATTTTAAATTAAAGTACTAAAATAATATGAATATAACAAGAGAAAGTATATAATAGTTAATTATGATAGTATATGACTCTATTTAATAAAATAATAAAAGAATCAGAACTTTATAATTTAATGTTTCATAAAAATGACAAAAACATTTAAAAACATACTTACAACAAAAATAAAATCAATATAAAAATAAAAGCCAATTCAAAAAAACAATGCTATAATAGTATACAAATTATACTGGCAGCTTTTTTGTCATTGGCATATTTGAGCTTTTCTGATTACTTTGACACACTCACCCCTTGTTTCTACATATCAATCCCACAAAAAAGTTAATCAATAAATAAACACTCAGCTCCCTAGAGAATTAATTGAAAATGCCCATTCACATCCACACTAGTCGGCATATATGATTTAGTGCAAGTGCAAGATAATTCCCCTTAAATTTTGATTATAAATGTCCATAAATTTATCTTTGACTGGATAGTTTATAGCTGCATTGCACATTTTAATGTTGGAAATCTCTTTTGTCACAGGAATATGAATCTTCATTACTCCTCAATGGCTACCAGACAGTAGATGATCTCAAACATCTGAAAGAGAGGCATTTGATTGAGCTGAATGTGACCGATCCAGAACACAGACGCAGGTTGCTTGCTGCATCAGACTGCCTCTATGTGCCTCTAAGCAGTGAGTATCAATACAAGCAGTTTGATTGACAGCTTTGGGCAAAGCTATATTTTGGGTTTCTCTGTGTCCATCTCAGGAAACATTATGTCAGCAAGCCTCAGGAAGGACACAGATTCCGCAATCTTTGCATCGTCTATTTTTGTGTTTTGATGAAATTCTGCCTTTTTGAAATATTAGAGTCAGACAGCGAGTCCAGTATTACTGAAAGTCACAACCTTATCTGTTTTAATTTAATCTATAATGCTCTGTGCAGTCAGGAACAGCCTTTTCCTGTAAATGCAGGTCAGGATTAATTGGCGTTTGAATGTGGGCTCACTGTGTGAGCAGGTGGCACATGGCTGGGCTGCTCTGGCTGATAGGAGTGTGGGATAATAACCAGGAAGACATACTGTCATTTAATTAACATTAATTTCATTTGGGTTTTTGCGCAAATGCAAACCTGATTTGTTCGGCAGAGATGAAATTAACGAGCAGGAGTTTGTATGAGAGATTTAACCTTTCTTTGGTTTGGCTTACAGAAGACGAAGAGGGAGCGATGAAGGGCAATGAGGAGGAAGACGAAGATAATGACTGTCCCAGAGACTCGGGTTGTTTTATTCCTGCAGAGTGTCCTGACAGCTGAGCTGAGAGTTATCCAGTGTCTCTCTCCTGATATCATTTCATGTTAAAGCTACAAACAGACCCACATCTCTGTTAATATGTTTTCTTTTTTTGTGCTCCTCTTTCATTTAGATGTACTTGTGCGTTTTTATTTACACGTTCTTTGTTCAGCTTTGTGTTGATGTAACCTATTTCTGTTACTGCAGATCTTATTTGAACTTTCATGGCAACATACTTGTGTGTGAGGAATTTTTACAGCTTTTACAAATGTTTATGATGACTGAATTGTATATAATACTATTTAAAAATGTTATTTATTCTGAAGCTTCCTCATTTGGCTGTGTTTGAATACACACTGCTACTACTGCACAAATTTATGCTATTAACTTTCCATCTGTTTCTCAAAATAACTATTTGGTTTTGGTGGGTGTTTGGTGGGATGAGTTTCCAGATGACTAGTCACGTGCAATGACTGATAAGGAGGGTTAGTTTCAAAGCACTTTCCAGTTTCCATTCTTTACCTGAATTAATACTTAATACACAATTCCCCTCTCTGATCAGCATGCTAATATATATCGGTAATGACTAATATTTACTGATACAATCTTGATTTTACTTAAAATGTGTTTATCTGGGCTTCCATTACACCTGAGCAGTGCCACAGGCTGATTGTCTCCATGCCACGCCGCACTGATGCAGTAATTCATGCAAAAGGAGGCCCAACCAAGTATTGAGTACATGTACAGTAAATAAACATACTTTCCAGAAGGCCAACAATTCACTAAAAATGTTTTTTTTTTATTGGTCTTATGAAGTACTCTAATTTGTTGAGATAGTGAATTGGTGGGTTTTTGTGAAATGTGAGCCAAAATCATCACAATTAAAAGAACCAAAGACTTAAACTACTTCAGTCTGTGTGCATTGAATTTATTTAATACACAAGTTTCACAATTTGAGTTGAATTACTGAAATAAATGAACTTTTCCACAACATTCTAATTTATTGAGATGCACCTGTATATATAATATAATTCTTGAAAAATCTCTATTATCATATCTTGTCTTGTTTCTGACTTCTGCTCATTCAAACTTATTAGGGCTGAACTTGAATCTGAACATATTACTGCCTTGGATATTTTAACTTCACTAATCCACCTTATTGCCATAATTATTGCAAACATCTCTCCAGTGAACACTGATAAACAATCTGATATTCTACTGCTCTTATTTACTTTTAACTTCGGTATTACAAACGCAGAGCCCACGTGACCTGCTTTTTGGATCCTTTGAGGCATCTGAAAATGTGCATATATTCTCCATACCTTGACCCCATATATTCCCTTACATCATATACCTCGGTTTCGTAAGCACCTTCCTTTTGCCTTCTTTCTAATAAACTTAAGGTCTTCTTTAAAGTCTCCGGTTTCGAAACTAAAAATGATAACAGGAAGTTGTGCAGAAGTCCGCTTGCGCTTTACAGTGCATTCTGGGAAATGTAGTTAACAGCAGCAGTTCCTGTCACATTTGTAACCATGCTACCGATTAAAAGAACTACAACCCCCATCAGCCAAACAGCCCGTATTAGGTCGACGTGTATGTTCGCTCAGTCAGAGCAGATACTGAATGAACATCTCTTATACAAATATTCATAACATATTGGGTTGGAAACATGGCCGGGGAAATGTCCATAATAGGTAAGTGTTAAATTAAACTAATGTACTCCTAAATATATATGTCAAATTTAACAGAATAACCATCTATGTAGCATTTAGCTAGATATAGCACTGACGCATCTGTCATGAAAGTACTAACTGACTGTACGTGGATAACTACCGGTACATCAGACAGACAGATAGATATATTGTCCAACTAGAGACAAAAAAGTCCCAAAAAATGTACGCCATTTATAGACACAGCTGGCGTCCGTTCTTTATACTACAGATGTTACAGCGGCTGTTTCAACATCTAGCTAACGTTACCTATCTAGACAGCATACTTGCGCATCAACTCACCAGGGATATGGTCTAGAATTGCCGTGTTTTATTTTTTCTACATACATGTAATACATATGAACGACATGCGTATAGCAACCATTAAATTTTATGGTAGCCTCTATAACGAAAGAAACGTTTCCTGATTTCACCATTTTTTCTTAGTCATATATATTTTTGTGTGTCCCTACAGGTTCTGTTATCCTGGCTTTGTTCCTGGCAGGATACCTGGGACAGCAGTACCTGCCCCCTCCGAAGCCCAGGGTCATTGGGTTGGATCTTGGGACCACTTTCTGCTCTGTGGGAGTGTTTCAGCCTGGCACAGGCGAGATTGAGGTTATTGAAGATGACAAAGGTCGCAACAGCATTCCGAGTGTGGTGTCATTCACCCCCACCGGTGTGTTTTCTGGACATGAGGGCCAGGAATTGTCTGACACAAATCCTCAAAACACAATTTATGATGCTAAGAGATTTATAGGGAAGATTTTCGATGAAGACACTTTAGAGAAAGAGAGCGCACGATACCCGTTTAAGGTACACATTTCATATTTTACAGTCTTTAATTGCTCTTGCACGGCTTACAGTGTCTCTAACATTTTCTTTACTATTTTAGGTGATATTCAACAACAGGAGTGCAGAATTTTTAGTCTCTACAAATAGCACCTTCACAGTTACTCCTGAATTCATCGGATCCCGTCTCCTGCTGAAAATGAAAAAGATGGCGGAGAAACATCTAGGAGTACCTATCGATAAAGCGGTTATATCAGTGCCAGCAGAGTTTGATGAGAGGCAAAGAAACTACACCATAAGAGCTGCTAACCTAGCTGGTCAGTTTACTACTCACTTCTTAAGGTGTACATTAATCGCAAAAGCCGGTCATTTCATTAGGAATCCACAATTAGGAAAATTTTCACACAAATTCACTGCATTGACCAACTGAAAGCTGCTTGGTTTGAAAGTAACTTCAGTGCAAGACAAGCTGTCCTTCATGCATCTCTATGCTATTGACAATTGACCTTTTTTTTTGCACACAAAATTTTGCTAATGTAACCACAGCTTTAGTCTGTCACAACTTGGTTGTCTTGCTATTGGAATCTATGGAAGGCACTCAAACAAAAAATAAATAAAGGTAAATTGTGACTTTTTATCTCACAATTCAAACTTTCTCCTTGCTATTCTGAGAAACTCAGAATTGCAAGAAAAAGTCAGAAATGTGAGATGTTAACGTAGAATTGCAAGAAAAAAGTAAGAATTCTAAGTTTATATCTCGGAATTCTGACTTGTTTTGCAATTACCTTTTTTTGATTTTTATATTACGTGAGCGGAAACTGGCTTCCATAGAAATCAGTACAAGTATCCTTGTAAAAGCTGATAATGTTCTGGTTTAAATCTATAATAGTTAACTGATCGATCATTGTGCATGTCTTCCTCATCAGGGCTGGACATCCTGCGGGTGATAAATGAGCCCACGGCGGCAGCGATGGCTTATGGACTGCATAAAGCAGAAGTGTTTAATGTGCTGGTGGTGGATCTGGGAGGAGGAACACTAGATGTGTCACTTCTTAATAAGCAGGGGGGCATGTTCCTTACCAGAGCAATGGCAGGTGAGCTGGGTTATATGACATTATAAATGTATCAACTAGGAGAGATTTTACAATAGTAGGTATATTTGTGTGGCTATTAATGGGCAGGGCTACTGCTATTTCTGCTTTTACGTAAGCGCTACCTCCTGGAAGACATTACATTTGCATTTTTGTTTTGCTGTTTTTGTTCAGACTAATATTATAATACATAAAATACATAATCCTTTATCATTTTCACTCACCCCTTTTCTTTAAAATGGTTTAAAGGCTTGAATGCGTTTTGCTTTTAGTCACAATTATGAATTCCCTTACCTATCCTGTCCAACAAAAAAAGAGAGGCGACTCAGAATTTTCGCCGTCGTCAAATCGTTCCACTTTTGTCCAGTACTGATGTTTACGCTTGTGATTTGTCTTTGTCGGTTTTTCTGTCTTGTGACCTGAGATATTTTCTGCTTCTTCAGCCGTACAAGTACCAATTTTCCGGTTGTTTTGCTGGCGAAGCGCATGTTTTTTTTGCAATCTCACGTGGGTGTACATCATTCAAATGACTCCCCACAGCAGCATACACCTTTAAAATATAAAGCAATTCATTTATATTATCTTATAATATTATATTTGTAATACATCGTTAAAATCTAAATATATGAATTCAAATTTCATGGAATTTGTTGTAGTTATGTAAGGTTTTCTTGTTCAGTTCTACAGTATTTTTTGTGAGTTGTATTTTTCAAATCCTTATAGAGTCATCACAAATGATTAGAAAATTCATAGAAAATCATTGAAATTCATTGTTTAGAGAAGTTAGGGACCCTGGTTATGACCTTCTGTATTTGAATGCACATACTATGTTTTTCCCCAGGCTCTGTGGTTTGACCTCAATGGGTATTTAGGTTAGAAGGTTTTGGGTAGTGCAATCTCAGCGAAACCTCACTGGTATTTACCTAACACACATGGAAATGGTGTCACATCAGGTGCACAACCTTCATCCTGTTTCAGCACGAGATTAACACATGGTCTTCATCTCCACAGGTAATAACAAGCTTGGAGGGCAGGACTTCACCCAGCGTTTGCTGCAGTACACCATCGAGCGAGTGCGGCAACAGTACGGTGTGCCTCCTACTCTTAAAGAAGACATCCACCTCCTCCGACAGGCCGTGGAGGCCGTCAAACTCAACCTCACCCAGGAGCCTCACGTTCACCTCCGTGTCCCTCTTTACCTGCAGACAACGGGAGCCAACGGAGCGCAAGAGGAAAAAGTCCTGTTTCAGGAGAAGCTGACACGGGAACTCTTTGAGGAGCTGAATGCAGATCTCTTCCAGAAGATTCTGGCACCCATTGAGACTGTCCTCATAGAGGGCCATCTAGAGAAAGAGGAAGTGGATGAGATTGTCCTGGTGGGAGGGTCTACGAGGATCCCCCGCATTAGACAGCTCATTAGTCAGTACTTTGGAAAGGAACCAAACACCTCAGTGGACCCTGACCTGGCCGTGGTGACCGGGGTAGCCATTCAAGCAGGCATCATGGGCGGCTCTTGGCCTCTCCAGGTCAGCGCAATTGAGATTCCCAACAGGCACCTTCGTAAGACCAACTTCAGCTGATTGGTTGAGAGACTTAAACTGCTACTTGGGCATTTGTCACGTGACTGCTATGTGCCAACAAACCAAAAACCGGTTAAACGATGTGTGTGATATATGTTTTTGCTTCCTTAAACACATTAGCTTTGCAATGAATTCCTGATTGGGCCAAACACAATGGTTACTGGAGCATTTGTACTTAACGTCTGGCCCAAATTAAAATTTATACATTTATCTAAGCATTGAGAAAATGTTTTTCCCCTGTTATCTTGAGCAAGTGTCTGCTTGGAACCATATCGGTTAGTTTATTGCCATCTTTGTGCCCAAATGGTACTAACTGTGCAATAAGTCTTTGACAACTGGTTTTAGCAGGTTTAATGATGTTATATTCAGGGAAGCAGCTGTTTGTATATAACTGGATAATCATTCCAGTCTCAGCTATTTATTTATTTATTTTGCCAAGGCTAGTTGTGATTTCAGCTAGCTGTTTCTGTCTACTGGAGTTTTGCTTGTGCCTTTTTATTCATTGCCACATTTAAATGTGTAACGTAAACTAAGCATAGTCTGATTTGTACTTTATTTTTTAAAGACTTACTGTCTTTTTTGTATAGAGTTAAGTATTAGTAAACCGTAATACCACCTGCCAACTGTTAAATATGAATCATTTAAAATGTACCAGCATGACCAATGTGGTATGTAGTTCATTAACTCTTCAAACTGAAGCTTTTATAAGAATGTGAATTAAAAGATATATAAATGTTTACATATTTCGTGTTTAGGTTCACATTTTTCTGCATATTAAAAAAAGTGAAGTATAATTACCCACATTGACCAAAAAAAAAAAGATGTTGCTTTTTGTGTTGACCCGTTTTGTTTATATAATGCTAAAAGCTTAATATTAGAGGTGAATATAGTTTAATGCACTTTACATATAGAGTTCAGAACATTGCACAAAGTCAAAAGGGAAAACAATTATACAATTATCAGTGTGAATGCATATTCAAAACATTACTGTAATTGTAAAAAAACACTGAATTCTATTTTTGTACAGTCCTTTACCATTTCATTTGTTGCATTATGCACATAACCCGGTTTGTGGGTGTGATTAAAGTCCTTTAACTTTTGCTACTGTGCAAAGAAAAACAAACCTTGTTAAAACTGCAGAGTTTTTTTTATTGAGCGACCTCTGAAATACATCAATACAAAATAAAAACATCAAACAGCACAATCGTTCAGCCTCGTCCTCTGTGTGACAGCACAAGCCACTGTAAACAATGTCACATCTCACATTTACAATATTAAGTAAAGGGTCAGGACATCTCAGCAATGGGAAGCCCTGTACAAAATATTTAATACATGAAAAGCTACTCAAACGAAAGGGTTGAGACTAAAATGACAATGTAACAGTTAAAAAAATAAAACAAATCACTGAACAATATTCAAACACACTTTTTTATAATAGGACAGTGTCCGAGTAATATTGCACAGCATTGAAACTCCAAGCCAGCTTCCTTTATAAACAGTGTTCAACTATAGAATCCAAACTCAATTTTGGACAGACCCTTTTTCATGGATCTTTAAGTTTTGGTTTCTGTAATCCACCATTTCAACCTAACTAGGGGACTTTTTTTGTTTTTCCTAAATTAAACCACAGATATGCCAAACATAAATATTCCATGTAATCTGGCATCATACCTACTAAGACGATAAGGCTGGGTGATTTCCTTCGAAAATGACAACTGAGCCACATGCTAAATAGGTGGTATATTAAATACAGCAAATATAACTTGAAGGCTAAAGGCAGGCACTCTGTAAACACCTGTTTATTCTTAAAAACCGTTTGAACAGAAGGCATCATTAGACTGTGAATATCACACCAAACCAAGGTCTAGAAAAAAAAAACAAAAAAAACTGGCATAATATGTTATACGCCACATTGGCTGGCTATGGAAGATTAGAAAAATAAAATCCCCAAAAACCGACAGATAAAATCCACTATATTATCATAGGCATGCTTTCAATACGAAGCAAGTAACGGGCATTCCAGAATCCTCAAGCGTTACGTAGGGGAAGAGGCCACACATTTTGGTAATAGTCAACAGAAGAACCGCACTTCCTACTTCTCTTTACTGTCCAGAATTTAAAACAAGCAACTTAATAATTGGGGGGAAAAAAAATTCTGTACACGGGGCCATCAGAAACAGTAGGCTAAGAGTTGAGTCAGTAGTTCAGAGGAGACACAACAAGCTTGATCAGGATGTGATGTGATTTTTTTTGTTCCATGAGTCAATGAGCAACGTCTTAATTGGTGTAGTAGTTAAATTCATTTTCCGTATAGGGTTCATCGCTGGTAACTCCGTTGCTCACCTCTGTGGAATAAGACGACAGGAGGCAATACAAATTATGCTTAACGCCCACAGCGTTTACAAGACCTCCACTATGACAACCGCAAACCAAGGATCTTCAATCATACTTGAGATACAACGGCTCTGTTCCAAACCCTAGTGAGCTGCCTACCTAGACAGCACTTTATTAGGCATCACAGGTGTGAATCTGATGCGAAAGCAGTTTAAAACAGTAAACTGCATACTATTTCTACCTTATAAGATGGCTTTTTGTCTAAAAATCTTGGCTGAAGTCAGTATTACACATATTGTTTACAGATAGTGTAATTGTGAAAAGCAATTTATTCTCTGAGGAAATCCGAGATGGAAACTATATTTTATTATTACTTTTTGTGCCGAGTAGTGGATAAATTCATTAGCTTAGCTACATATAACGCTACTTCAAACAACTTTCAACAGTCAACTTTCAATAGACAAGTCTCATATTCAAGATGGCAGACAAAGTTGAAGGAAACAATATTACATTCAAAACCTTTACTCTGTAATATCAATAGAAATGTTCTTGATAATGATTTAATTCAGTATTTATGTAAACTACCGTTCCAGTGGGTTTTGGTGCAAGAAAGATGGGTGTAATTGATTAAAAGCGACATTAAAAGACACTTATTATGATTTACATATATACATTCTGTTCTTTTCAACATGGGTAAGAATGATTTCTAAATGATCATGTGCCACTGACGTATGTCTTACTGAAAATTCAGCTTTGCCATCAACGGAATAATAAAAAACAATCATATTTCAATATACAAGAGTTATTTGAAATTGTAATAGATTTCCAATATTACTGCATTTTTGCATTACATAATGGCCAGCCTGTGTTAGCAAGAGCTTGTTTTTTTTCAAAAATAACAATAACAAAGAATACCTACTTCAAAATGTAAAATAAAATGGTAAGGAGTGCATGTGTGACCATTTACTAAGTTTATGCCTATATAGAACATTTCAACTCAGTCATAGGGTTTAATATATTAATATGCTTTATATGGTAGCTACTTATGTGGGTTTGCACACTTGAAACAGAGCCAGTGGTGAAAAAGCACACTGTAGATCTTTGTGAATTCCACATGTCTGAATGATCGGGTTAGTTATCATCACCCTCATACTCACCAAACGCAGGCCACAGTTACCCTGGCCATTGATGCTACAGCCCTGCATGAGCTATCATTCAAGCTGTGGGATGTCAGTGGAGTATGGATTGATGGAAGAATGGATGCAGGAAGAGACGGGATGGTGGTAGACAGTGAGAGACAGGAAGGAGAGGGGAGGGAATGAGATGGAATGGGATGAAGGGATGCGGTGACACAGACTCAAACCCAGGAGGTGGACAGCTACTGTGGCTGACCTTAGAGACCGGTGCAAACACCACACACACACACACACACAGAGGCATGCAAAGATTGCTGGGACACATGCACACACAATAATAATCCAAAAACACATTGCATGCAACACATGAACAGTCAACTGGACATAAATCGCAAAATAACCCATGACGGAGGGATCTTGTGTCACTCTGAAGGAGATAATGCGATAATGAACATTGGTTGTACATTATCCCACTTATTACACGGCTACTTATCAAAGAAATACATCATCAATGAATCCTCTGGAGTGAATGGGTGCAGTCAGAATGAGAGTCCAAACAGCTGATAAAAAACTTAAAAACAATAAGCTTTCATCTTCCCAAGAACATACTTGATGGACTGGGTGGTGTTTTCTGGAGAGGGGGACTCAGTCTGACGGCACCCATTCACTGCAAGGAACAAGTGCAATTGATGTATACAAATGTTCCAAATCTTTTCTGATGAAGTAAACTCATCTACATCTTGGATGGCCAGAGGGTGAGTATATTTTCAGCACATTTTCATTCCTGGGTGAACTATTCCTTTAAAATAAAAATATTAAAGTCCTTCATATTTGATGGTGATGGTGCTAATAAGCTTTTCTAACTTCTTGGTATAAAAAGAGAAACAATGTGAAGTAATATATGACACATGAAATAAACAGCACCAGTATTGTGCTGTGGACAATGGTGAAATATGTCGTTTAGTGATTATTATATAAATATTTGATTGACCAATCAGAATCCAGTATTTCAGAGCACAGTGTAATAAGCTTACGTATAGCACTCTCACACACAAGCAATATGAGAAACATCAAAAGGATGTGGTTAGGTGGCTCTTACCAGAGAAGATGAGCTTCTCCTTCATGATGTTGACATCTCTGCTGGATCTCCTGACGGCTGCGCTCAGCATGATCTGCTCTGGGTTGTAGCTCCGCATCCCGCTCATTCTCCACCTGTGATCATGTGCACACACAAACACACACACGTACACAGACTGACCTTAGTGACAGAGTTCACACTGATACTGCAGCTAATAAAATCTATGCTTTTTAAAATCATTAGTCTCAGTGATATACTAATGTAATTGGTAGTCTATGATATATACAGTGTGCTTACACAACCTATCAAACGTTTGGGTCAGTGACCCCAAGAAATTAATACTTTTTTAAGGAAGGATGCATTAAATTGATCAAAAGTGATATTTCAATTTATTTATATTTCAAATCAATCGGTTCTTTAAACCTTCTATTTATCAAATAATCTTGAAAAAAATATATACTACAGTTGCCACAAAAATGTTCAGTTACTGTTTTCAAAACTGAGATTCTAAATGTTTCTTGAGTAGCAAATCCAAATATAGAATGATTTCTGAAGGATCAAGTGATACTGAAGACTGGAGTAATGATGCTTAAATTCAGCTTGGCCATCAAAGGAATACATTATATTTTAATATATTTTAAAATAGAAAATAGTTATTTTAAATAGTAAAAATATTTCAAAGTATTACTATTTTACTGTATTTTTCATCATATAAATGCAGCCTTGGTGAACAAAAACAAAAAAAATTACCAAACCCCATCTTCTGAAAGTATTATATAATAATATACTAAACTCTTAAGATTTTAGATTTATGTATGAACTAAAATCAAAGCTGTTAATCTAAAGTTCTAGCGACCATCTGTTCAAATGACCCAAAATACAATGTATGTTTTATTATGTATTTATTTATTTATTCTAATAATATCTCTTAATCCCACACCATCTGTCAAACGGATCGACATTTTGGGGTTTTTTTTTTTTGGTCCAAACAGCAATGTGAATGAAACTTGGGAACAGCGGTTATAAATAAGATAACCTCCATCTAGGTTACACTGTTTTCGTGGGGAAAAAACACTCTTCTGCAACGATAGAAAATTATTCTCTTACTGAAACAAAAACCAGCTAAATAATCTGTAACTGTCAGTCATGTGATTGTCACCCCCTAGTGAATGAGTGCGGAATGATTTAGCAAAACTATCAAGTCTTCCTGTTTGTGAACCTTAATCCGAGTCATTCCATATAATGTACCTCAATTAAATATGAATTATATGTTAAATAATAAGCAGTGATATTAAAGTGTAATCATGTGGGCTGTGGTTTAGTGAGAAGGGTTAGTAATAGCATTGACAAAATACAGGTAGAACGAAAAATCCAGGCAGATCGATTGAAACAGGGTTATACAGAGAAAGAAGGGCAAGAAAGGGAGATATACACTGGCAGCATGGGCCAACAGCGCTGACCCAATTACCTGATCATGTGATAGCTGAGAGATGCCAGAATGCAGCAGAGAAGAGGAGCATGCACATCAGGCAGAGAGCAAGAAGAAGAGGAGGAGAGGTGGAAGAAAGGGTACAAGAGTAAAAGAAAGGGAGAGAGTTAAGAGGTCAGTTCAGAAAAGCAGATGCAAATGTCACTATGGCAAGCGCAGCAAACGTAGAGGATCCAGAGCCCATCATAACATTGAGTTTTCAGTTCACGCATTTACCAGTGATGCTGATCTCCAGCATTAAACATAATATTATAACACAAAACCATATCAACGCAAACACATTTTCTTCTTATCCTTCTTTCCTTCTCTTTCACGCTAGAGGTAATCATGTTTCAGGATGCATTAATATTTGTTTTGTAAAGGTCAAACAATGTGAACTTCCCATGGGAGGCTGTATTTGATTACATCTGATGAAACTACAACACATCATTTGACTGTGTGAAACAATCCAAGTGAAGTTATTTCATATTTATTTACTAGAATTTACAATCTATGTGTTTATGCGGTTTAAAGTAAAAAAAAACACATATTTTCCACATACTGTACATTATTTTTTCTCCTCTATGCCTTGCCTTTCTGAAACGTGTCGATTTTTTTACAAAGCTCATCGATCTGAAAAGCAGTGTGCTCTGATTGGCCAGCTATCCAAAGCATTGTGATTGGCCGAAAACCTCAATCGTGTGACAGAAATGTTACGCCCCTAGCATACTGTTGATGATGCCATCAGCCGGAGCGCTGATTCAAAAGCATAAAGAAAAACCATTATAACGATGCCTTCGTTGCATCCAGTGGGGACATATTTACGGATTATAATGACTTATATTGTATTTTTACACGTTGCGTTGCATTGCGTCCGTGTAAACATAAAACCATGTCTGCATTTGTGATCTGATAAATGACAAACAACAAGCGCTACTCTTACTGCGCAAAAACTCTCTCTTAAAATGTGTCCATTTTGAAGACCAAGCCAAGATTTCGCTTTCACAACGAAACACCAGCGTCACACACGGCGGTCCTAACAGTGAGTGGAGGCCGTCTAGAGTGACAGAGCGTGGGGGCTTGAGACGCGCGGTCCGGGGCGGATACGATAACGGTGCGTTGCGGCCACCACATTGACAACCCCGGCTTGTCCATGGAAAGCCGTCCGTCGATCACTAAGCACGAGTTTTTTTATGTATTTCCTCAGTGACCAGCACGGTTCAGCTCTAGGCATGACAAAGTTGATATTGTCCTCTTTTGGAAGACCAACAAAGTAGTTTCGCTTTCACAATGAAACACACAGCATCTCCACGTCATGGTGGTGGCGGCGGCAACAATACTACAGCCAGAATAAAAATTACGCCTTCTTTCTTTTGCGTGAACATTTGAGCAGCGTTACGCAAATCTTCCCACATAGTGATGTAGATATTTGGGGGCGTGTTAGAACGAGCCATTTAAGGTAGGCGTGGTTGACTCTTAACTTTGATAAAGAATATCTTTTTTTTTGAGACTTTAGTCTTTGCAACTTTTTTACAGATCTTCTTTATGCACCAAGAAGCTTGTAACACTCCAAATAAAGGCAAACATTTGAAATCGCATCATATTACCCTTTAAAAAGTAACATTATTACAATGAAATACTATACTAAACTGTTCTTTAGCAGAATAACTAATTTATTTATTCACTTTTTGACCCGGCCAGCATCAGGCTCTTTTCATGGCGATCTCTGATAAATTACCAAGTATACAATTAACAAAAGGTTCTAAAGACATTTTCCGAGTAGTTAGAATAACAAAAAAGTTGCATAGGATACTTAACCTTTCTATAAACATTAATCACATTATTTTTTATTTCTAATACTATTATTTCTCAGAAGTATATGAATTACATGACTTCTTAAGAATTCCAATGGAATTTAAGGTAATTTAGTAGATTTGGAAATTTGGAAAGAAGTTGAAATAAAGGATTTTGAAAAATTTTTTGTTTACTAAAACTAACTAAAATTCTTGGGAAAATACATAAAATAAAATATTAGATGAAAGCTTAAACAAACACCTAATAAATGTTTATTGGCACCGACTTTTTCATTATAAATACTAGAAAGTAAACTAAGTTGAAGTACTACAATGACTAAAATCTCAAATCTAAAAAAGCTAATAATAAATAAAAAAATACGATAAAAATAAAACCAAAATGACAATGCCATAACATAACGACGAAAACTTAAACTAAACCTAAATAAATAAAATTCAAAAATGAAAAATAAAAAGCGAATTCAAAATATTAATAAATACTATAAACAAATATAGTCCAACAATAACAATGAACTAGAACTAGGTCTTTAATTTGAATAAACATCTCCTTAGAATTCTACCAGCTAACCATGTTCAACAAACAGTTGGACACTTACTTCTGGAAGATAAATATTCCCAGACTACAGCAAAGGGAAATGAGATCATTAGAAATCCATATCAAGCGTACTCATCCGACTCTAGAACAGACACAAACGTTATGATGCCCACACACCACTAGCTGGCGCCAGAGAATACTATCACAGCCATTGCTAGATCATTTTTTCACCATTAACTATAAAAATATAAATGATTAAATAAGGTAATTATCAATATTTATTATATAAAAATGTCAATCTCAATCATGTATTTGCCCCTTAACATATTTATCTTATTTTTAAGTTATATTCTAGAAAAAATATATTTTAAAAAAGGCAGTATGCTTCTCATTTTGAATAAAGGCCAGAACAGAAGATGCTGACCAATTATATATCTTGGAAAAGCATGGCGGCTTTGTGCCGCTGCTTAATGAATAATCTACAAGCAGATGAGGGTTCGTACCATGAGCCAGAGCGGATAGTGCACCTTCCTCAGCACCTGCGGGGCCTCGGAGGAGACGGACGGCACCCCACTGCACCACAGCAGGGAATACAGCCACGGCTCGTTCACCGAACACAGAGTCAGACTGATGTTGTTCTCATTATACAGTCTATTAAAATAAACACACAGAGATATATGAATAGCTTTTACACACTTGACAGCGCAATTACAGGTTTTTGCATTTCCAGTTCATTACACTAGTGGCGCAGACACTGCAGCTTTTGTTCCAAAACGGTCCTTTATTGTGTAATGTAGATGTTGTAAGCGAGACCAGGTGTCTGTAAACAGGGCAGCAACCTACCGGAAATCCTGCGCAGAGGCCTGGTTGTAGCGCAGCAGGACCCTGCTGATGCCTTTATGATGGAGTGTGTCGAGAGGCAGCTTCTGCACAGATGTCTGCTGTAAACCTGGAGCCACGTTCCTCACCATCTCCCTGTTACTGTCCACCGTCCACATCACCTACACATAACACACACACACACAAATAATTTAAATGTGTTCTGGCACTGTTTTTCAGCAAGGTTTTGATCATGTTGATCATTTAAAGGCTTTAGGAATGTGTATATCAAATAAAATTCAGTAGGATTTATAGGGTTAATGTTACAACCATTATGCAATTAATATTAGTCACAGCTAGGGAGCGTTACAATACAACCACATAAACCGGGAACAGATTTGTATCCTGAACACATCTATTTCAACCCCTGACCAAGGACAATGAGATTCCAGTAGCACATCAAACGTGAGCATCACTCCCTCAAGACTAACCTGCCGTTGTGGTATTCCTGACCTCAGAACAGTGTCCAAGGTGAGGTTGACCCAGTCGTGGCGGTGGGGGTGATTGGCCGGTGGTCTGTGCAGAGTGAATACGGCTGAGCTCTTGGACTTAGTCGCTAGTTTCAGCATCTGTTCCAAGCTGCAAACTGTCTGGTTCCCAACTGACCAGCGCTCGGATGTTGACATGTACTGCACAGTCCAGAAGGGATCATCCTGCATTCGGTAAAATCAGTTAGTCCAGTTATATGCCGTCATACATACTTATACAATAATGCAAATGTAAAGTCCTAATGTTTTAATGTAAAGTCCTAATGTTTTGCACCGAAAACAGCTACAATTTAGTTTTACGTAACCTTTACATTTAATTAAACACACTGTTTTTGTTACTGTACCTTTAAGATTTCTATATGTTAATGTGCTGACAACATAACTGTGACTTGTTCTAAGTGACCTGTTTCGCAACATCATTTCCATAAATGATCAAGAGAGGGCTTTACAAAGCACATCTACATACACTGGGGAAAAAACATTTGAGTAGAAATAATTTTCATTCAGAATTTGCTAGTAAATTTCACAAATAATTACAAAGAAACAGCAAGTACCACATTGACTTCAACATGAAATTTTGAAGTAGAAAGACTGAAGTAGTATTTTCTTTAAACATACTCTAATAATCTTTATTTACAACTTCGAAAATTAATTTTAGTGTAGTACATTGAACTCTTATAAATGTACTCTATAAATCTAAAAACACTCTTCAGTCTTACCATAAATAGATCTACATTACTAACACTATTACATACTATTTCAGCTGTACTGTAGACATAGTTTAGAGCCAAAATGGCCCACACCTTTAGAAACCACTGGCCAGCGTTCAGCGAGCTCAAATCAGTCCAGTTGAAGAGTGAAGCATCATCATACTGTCTGTCCGGGAACACTCTTCTCACGTTTGTGGTTCTCCTCAGCGTCCGGTCTCTCATGAGGAACGGCACACCATCTAGACTACAGCCGAAGCCAGAGTTACACAGCAGTATATGTGATTAGACAGCACTTAGATTGCAACTGAGAAAAAGCTTCCATTAAGGCTCAACCTGCCAGCACTGCTGGATAATATTCAATGATAAGAGAGAGAATAAAAGTGAGGAGCTGACTTGCGCTGTGATTGACAGAAAAACATCTGAATGCATTTACTGAATGGTGGGACTGTTTTGCAATAGAAGCAGTATTATTGCAACTCATTATTATTTATTTAGCAGATGCTTTTAACAACCCACAACCTCAAGTTAAATGCCTTACAAGAGCTCAATGGTACTTTGTGAACCACCCACTCTAAGGATTGAACCTTTAGGTTACCAGCCAAGATGTTTAGCCTCTTAGCCACAGATTTCATTTTAAACCAGAGGTTCCCAACCATAGTAACATGTGGCCTGAAACAACTAATCACAAAGTAGTGATGGCCCACAAGACTTCAATTTCAAGTATAGTGTTTCTCACAATATATACTGCTCCAAAGCAGCTTTACAAAGCTTTTTTTTAACTGACTCCAATGTCTAAAATATTTTTTTGGCAACACAATGCTCAATATGGATGATCATGAGAAAACAGCCTCCAAATTTAAACCATTTTATTGTTTAAATTATGTAATTTTATTTTAGACTAGGGATTTGTCTAAGGAATAATTATAGAAATGATTTGCCTTTTTAAATGAGGCGTTTATATACTTTATTACATTAAAAATCAATAAATTACAATTATATTGTCCTATATTTGAATGTTTAACAATAATTCTAATAATTTTATATTTCTTTTTTATATTATATTGTATTACATTATATAGGCAATACATTGCAAATATATTTGCTATATTTTAATATAAATAAATATATTTATAAATTTGGTCAAAAAAAAAAAAAATACTGTAGATGAAGATGCGGTCCATAAGTGTTGCATTGTATTTGTATACACAAAAAAGGAGAAAAAACTAATGCAAGATGATATCTCAGTCTAAAAAAGCCTGAGTGATGACTGTCTTTAACCAAGATAAATTACAACCCAGCAGATGGACAATTTCTGCTCCATTATCTAAAGATGCATGTTAAGCAGGCAGAGTAGATTATAGCTTTAGGGGGCTTCTTTATAAAGTCTTCCTGTCTATCCCAGTGTTCAATTACTATGCACTCACTGGGCTAAGAGACGTCACGCCACCCTCTCATTACAGCAGTCTTACATAGCCACACAAGGATTCACACACTGTGTCCACATACACATGGCTCTGTACAATCTATTGATTGAACTGTACCAAGAGGAGGAGAACAAGACAGAATAAATGTATGAATACCTGATGGTCACATCCACCTCCAAACCGCTAACATTTCTCTGCAGAGCTCTGTTGAACGAAAGGAGGGTGTTCTCTGGAGCGAGCTGAACAAGAGGGAAAAAAACAATGTGTATTTATTATATTTTATATAATTAGATCAAATATAACAAAAAAAATAACACATTTTATATGTAACTGGACTCTATCTTCAAGCATGATTTGAACCCTGTGGAGTTCAGAATGTTAAGATCTTTGTTAAACCAAAATGTGAGACTCTTCTCACCCTGGAACTAAGCAGTAGCTAAACCTCTTCCTTGCTCTTTGGATATAAATCAATAACTCATCTCATGAAGCTTCACTGAGTGCTTGAGGGCCAGACACATGCACAATCTACAGCTCCTCTGTGGTTCATGCTTATGCAAAGGCATGCAAGCAGCAACTTGAAATCATCTGCACACTGCCGTTCTAGATGTACTATTACATGTGACATCAAAGCAAAATGAAGGACACCTCGTTTGAAGCACAGGAGAATGAGGAGAGGAATATATTGGGATCAGTATGCATGTGTCTTTGGAGAGCACTTATGGTTATGACTCGCATTTTTGAATTCTGGCTTTTAAAGCCATGCTGGTTGGTCCTACACCTATGATCTCCAACCAGCGCCTGCAGTGTTGTAAAGGCTTGTGTTTTCAATCCAAGTTTGGCTGTTTACAGCTGTAGCTAGGAGTGGCAGAGGACAATTACGGTAAGTTCTTCCAAAAAAATTGTTCACTAATAGGCTAGCTGAAATGTTACATAACACTACTGCTATAGCAAGCCACCCATAGGAATGATGATTTTATTATTCATTTTCTTTCGGAATTATTTTTCTGGAGCTCTATTTAGATCAACAGCTTTTCCCAGAGAAAATTAGGCAAATTTGTTTCACAGGTGATTTTATTACAGACCAAATAAACATCATTTTTTTCTCTCATACACACCCTGCAAAATTAGAGGAATTACCTGTTTTTAACATACAACTTCTGCTAAAGCTACAAAACCCATTTTGACGGTAAAAAAAATCAATAATAAATAAAGAAAATATATATACACACACACACACACACCACACACAACATTCTATTTAGTTTTATTTTTAGGACATATGTGTATATAGAGAGATTATGTTGGTATAATAGATAGATTATGTTGTATATAGATCGATGATAGATAGATAGATAGTAGATGATAGATAGATAGATAGATAGAAATAAAATGTATTTATTATTAAATATAAATTTAAATATAATACAAATTATTATTATTCAATCTAACCATTAAGATATAAATACTTCTATCGAAATGGTATTAATAAATAACACGTAAATATAATATCAAATTATTATTTATTAATTGAAGTATAAACATATTAACTAGCTCGGAAATGTAATCCTGTCCAAATATTGATCTTGACTACAACTGTACAAAAATGTTTTTTTCCTGTGTCACTCTAAAACAGAAATAACACGCACACGTTAAAAGTGTATTTGCCATTTCAGAGCACAATACACCAATGATACACACGGGTGTACTGAAAACCCTTCATAACCAAACCTTGAACAACGCCTACACAGAGATTCTCAGCAGCTCTTTCCTGAGTTATATTTAGCTATGGACAAGCCAGGGAAAAGAAATATGAGAAAGATAAATGGAGGGAGAGAAAGAAAGAAAGAAAGAGAGAAAGATAGTGAGGGATGGAAAGACAGAGGAAAGATACAGGCACAGAGAGAGGAAGGACCAAACTGCCTCCAGCAATCCTTGATGTAGCCTGAGCTTGATGTAGCATCTAGGGAAGACAGGAAGTTTACAGCACAATGTTCACAATTTAGCATCTCACCATTGGAGCTCCTTGATGGCCGATGATGGCGGGTGCTGCTTTGAGACTCCCACGCTCCATAATACAGGGTGAGGTGATTGACAGGGGAATGAAGTAAAGTGTGAGGAGAACACTCAGGTAGATGAGGAGAACCATCACCTGAAACCCTAGAGAACCAACAACTTAGTTATCTGAAGTTACAACTCAGGCACAGCTTCCAAAAAAGCCTTTTTAAGGCATAAACTAAAAATGGCTATAAAATAGCTTTTTTAATCAGTTTGAATGGTGATCACATGTGTGTTATGTTATCTTTGTTGCAAAAGCTACGTGTCTAAGTAACTTTCTTTTTTCAAGAGAAAATGCTTATTGAAATTAATAATGTGCGGTTTCGTTGTACATACAGTATGTAATGTGTTTTCTATCATTAGTGTTGCTGTAAGTAACCGGATGTGTTATTATTCATATGCTATAAAGTATTAACAGTTAAGAAGTGCTGATTCCACATGATAGCACCGTCGTTTTGTCCCTGTCCTATTAATATTTCATGAGCCTCTCTTCGATTGTCCTGTTTGTTTTTCTGAGGACGCATGGCCAGGCCAACCCCAGGTTCCCATGGTCAGCTACCTCACGCGCTAGCTGGAGGCAGCAAAACAAAGGGGAAACTGATGGTGGCCCATTCAAACCAGTGCAGATTCGGCTACATAAGTAGCTTAAAATATCATCTTGTTGTGATAATCGACGTAATACAGCCTCAAATTAAATTTTTTTGCATATCTGCTGCCACTGCCAGACAATAAAACGATGACAGCTGTGGTTAAACGCAATAAAACAAGCAGACTGCACAGAAAGGATCGTCAAAAATGCTCGTGTTTGCAGCGCACACTTCTTGTCAGAAAAGGTTCAATAAAGTATTGTTTCATGGTTAAAGTTAACCTTTTCCACATGTTTACGTGTTGTTGTTGCTCAGCAATGGCAAGGACGAGATGTTGTCTGGGGGTTTGGCAAAAGAAGAGTGGGACTGTGCGAGTCTAGCGAGGTCTAGAGCATGGGTTTTGATTATTGGCACCAAATTGATGATTGCCTGCAAGGACCCCTTCCTGAAACACCATCAAGACAATACTGTATCTAGTGTTTCATGTATAAAGACACATGTTTTCACTAACTAAAAAATGTAACAAATATATAAAGACTTTTAAAATAGTTCATTTTATCCTAAAAATTATTTTTTAAGACACTAATTTTTCATTAACATTGACATTAATTTTGTAGTTCTTTTTCACTACATATAAACCTCCAACCCAGAGAGCAAGCCTAAAGATGACAGCATAAAACACTATATGCACATTTTTTTTCTTTTTCTTTTGTCTTACTGTTAAAGAAAACATGGCTATCTTATTGAAGTAAACTTGTTTTAATTTTAGTTTCTTTTAATTGAGTAAAATGTTGACACTGTACACTTATACTTAAGTACATTTTCTCTTATAAACTCCTAACTCCAGTGTTCACTAACTACTTATGGAAATGGTGCCAATGTATTTCCATTTTCTCTTGAATCAGTTGTCCTAAATCATGTTTTCCTATAACAATCACATTCATGTAAATTGTACAGTGTGTCTCCCTCCCTAGTAATCAAGCTTATTTGAGACAGGAAACAGTCAATGGAAATGGCCAGACTCCTAAATGAGCCTCCTGAAGGGGTTTAAAACAGCACTGACAGAAAGCATTGTTGTCTGACTCACGCCCATGTAGTGTGATTGCTCTTGGGATGGATCGCTCTCACAAGAAAAAAAAAAAAAAAAACAGAAAAAAAAAAAAAAAAAAAAAAAGAAAAGAAAAAAAAAAAAAAA
>JADLZN010009893.1:0-39210 GCA_018155175.1 Sinocyclocheilus anophthalmus
TACATTTCTAACAGTTCTGTGGGTTACTGGGTTTGCCAGTTGATTAAGCTTATGGACTGATTGTGATTTCTTTCATTGTGTGAGGTCATTATGGTTTATCTTAATTAGGCCACTCTGCTTGTCACAGACTCAACAATCCATCCAATCACTACTAGTCACTACAGACTCTCTCAGTCCATATGGATTATTTTCTCAAATGGCTGTTTGTGATTCTCCTTTTCTTACATTGAATGTGTAGTGACCTGTTGATTTTGTGTTTGTGTTAAGATGAGCTGCAGTATCTCTATGGGAACAGCTCCCATATGATTTGGTCTCTTGTATAAAGCATACTCTCCCTCCCTAGAGGTCATGGTATTTGTTACATACTGTGAACATTCAGAGACACTCTGAGTTTGTTTAATAATTAATATTCAGTTTCATTTCCATACTAGGGGTGTACCGGTACACAAACATGACAGTTCGGTACATACCTCGGTTTTAACATCACGGTTCGGTATGATTTCGGTACAGCAGGAGGAAAAAATGTGTGTGGGGTGTGTGTATATATATATATAAGTATATTATATTTACAGGTGCATCTCAATAAATTAGAAGTGTCGTGGAAAAGTTCATTTATTTCAGTAGTTCAACTCAAATTGTGAAACTTTTGTTTTAATAAATTCAATGCACACAGACTGAATTAGTTTTAAGTCTTTGGTTCTTTTAATTTTTTGATTTTGGCTCACATTTAACAAAACGCCACCAATTCACTATCTCAACAAATTAGAATTCTTCATAAAACCAATAAAAAAAACATTTTTAGAGAACTGTTGGCCTTCTGGAAAGTATGTTAAATTACTGTACATGTACTCAATACTTGGAAAGGGCTCCTTTTGCTTTAATTACTGACTCAATTCGGCATGGCATGGAGGTGAACAGTTTGTGGCACTGCTGAGGTGGTAATGGCAGCCCAGGTTTCTTTGACAGTGGCCTTCAGCTCGTCTGCATTTTTTTGGTCTCTTGTTTCTAATTTTCCTTTTGATAATACCCCATAGATTCTCTATGGGGCTCAGTTTCTGGTGAGTTTGCTGGCCAGTCAAGCTCACAAACACCATGGTCATTTAACCAAATTTGGGTGCTTTTGGCAGTGTGGGCAGGTGCCAAATCCTGCTGGAAAATGAAGTCAGCATCTTCAAAAAGCTGGTCAGAAGGAAGCATGAAGTGCTCCAAATGTCTTGGTAAACGGGTACAGTGACGTTAGTTTTCAAAAAACACAATCGACCAACACCAGCAGATGACATTGCAAACCAAATCATCACAGACTGTGGAAACTTAACACTGGACTTCAAGCAACTTGGTCTATGAGCTTCTCCACCCTTGCTCTAGACTCTAGGACCTTGGTTTCTAAATTAAATACAAAACTTGCTCTCATCTGCAAAGAGGACTTTGGACCACAGGGTAACAGTCCAGTTCTTCTCCTTAGCCCAGTTAAGACGCCTCTGAAGTTGTTTGTGGTTCAGGAGTGGCTTAACAAGTGAATACTACAACTGTAGCCAAATTCCTTGACACGTCTGTGTGTGGTGTCTCTTGATGCCTTGACTCCAGCCTCAGTCTATTTCTTGTGAAGTTCACTCAAATTCTTGAGTCGATTTTGCTTGGCAATCCTCATAATGCTGCGGTTCTCTTGGTTGGTTGTGCGTCTTTTTTTTCACACTTTTTCCTTCCACTCAACTTTCTGTTAACATGCTTGGATACAGCACTCTGTGAACAGCCAGCTTCTTTGGCAATGAATGTTTGTGTCTTACCCTCCTTGTGAAGGGTGTCCAATGATTGTCTTCTGGACATCTGTCAAGTCAGCAATCTTCCCCATGATTGTGTAACCTACTGACCCAGACTGAAAGACCATTTAAAGACTCAGGAAACCTTTGCAGGTGTTTCGAGTTGATAAGGTGATTGGCATGTCACCATATTCTAATATGTTGAGATAGTGAATTGGTTTTTTTTTTTTAAACGTGAGGGTGGCCAAAATCGGTCGACCAGGTTTAAAAGTGCTCAACCATCTAGATGGTGGGGTTTCTACGGTTAGGTAGGGGGACTGCCCTCAAGAACTACAGCAAAAGACCTTAAACTACTTCAGTCTGTTGCATTTAATTTTATTTTAATACGACAATTTCACAATTTGGAGTTTTGGCATTACTGAATAACTGAACTTGCCAATACATTCCTAATTTATTTGAGATGCACCTGTATGGTGGGGTGTAATATTATCTAGATTTAAAATATCTATATTATTATATATATATGTTGTGTATAGTAAACAAGACGCCTTACTGAATGAAATAGTTTTTTTCTTTAAATAATGCATTACAATTACAATTTTCTTAGGGCTAAAATCTACCTCAGCTTCTGGCTCTAACTATAGGGAGGCCCTTTTACATTAATATTAAGATTTACAATTAACAACAGAAACCCAACTTAAATTCGGTTATAGTTCCTATATATTTTTTAAACTATAATAATCAACACTCCAAATAAACCTTTGTAGCAACCTGTAAATTACACATAAAGCAGTTTTTTAAATTAAATTCTAATGATACCATTTATATTTATTTTGGCTGTCATTGTTTCATAAAATAGTTTATTTAAACCATCCAGTAAGACCATCACTCACCGGTAATTAATGACCGTGATATCTAATATTTCTCAAATGCTCTAGACTTAAGTTCTCCATCAAATAATGGAGCGGTAGCACTGATGTACTGGCCTGAGTTAAATTACATGGCTATGGTGACATTTTGGTTTACTAGCTTCTTTCCCGCACGAAAACACTGAATTTGAGCGATACGTAAGGCATGATTTTGTCTTCTGTCATGTTTTTTCACGTTAAAACTAGTAAAGATGAAGGCGATGATCGGGGGCGCGCTCACTCGTGCTCTGTGCTGCCATTAGAACTGAGGCGTTTATACAACGATCTGTCGCGCCACATCAAAGAGCGCCAAAATGGCATTTATTGTTTGAATATCCTGAAAAATTTTATGATTTGTTCAGTACACATGCGTACCGAACCGAAAGACCCGAAAATTGTTGGTACGAATAAGCCTATGTGTACCGTTACACCCAGTTGTCGAATTAATTAAATAATAATAATAATAATAATTCAGGGGGGATTTTGTGGTCAATTTCTTTGAGACAAATTTTGTAATTGTGTAAAATTATCCAATTTACGAAATTAGTTTTTTTATTTCATGAAAAATTTGCCTTATTAAATGACCTATTATTTATAAGCTTTTCTGTTTTCCTCTGAGAAGGAAATGGAAGAATGTTGGTCAATAACCATTCATCTATAGATAATAGAATATGAATTTAATTTCTCTATCTAGATCAGTGTCATACGGCAAGGTTTGATCACCGAGTATTGATGCTGTAATGTGTTTGATGCTGGCACCGGAAGGAAATATGTGGGGGAAGAGGGGCTGAGGGAAAGCTTGCTGGTTTAGGCCTGTGGAAAATAATATGACAAAACCATCATTAGGTAAATTAGTTATGAATCATTCACAGCTCAAACGACTCCATTCAGAAACAGATTCATTCAGGAACAAAACACTTGTGTTGTTCTGCACTGTTGTATAAAATTAATAGCCTAGCACATTTGTGCTCATGCACATGTGCAAAACATTGCTTGTGCAATGAATATAAAACCAAAAACTTTTAATATAATTATAAGGGCATTATAACTTGAATACTTCTGGACTCTATATATATTTTTTTTTGCACAGTCGGATGTGACATATGCTACTCGATACTGTTAGCTCTCCTATCGTCACTAAGTCATGTCACACATACAGCACAATGACATTATGTCAGGGGAATGTCTTTAAATTCTAATCAAGGAAAAAAACAAAAAAAACAAAAAAACCGAAACATACACATCCTTTAGTTTTAAAAGAACTTTTAAAAAGAAAAGTTGCGCTTGAACCATTTTGCACGAAAAATGACGGAAACTTGCTTCAGCTTGTGCGCAGCTTGTTACAGTACCAAGTTCTGATTGGCCAATCACCATTATTCGTGAATTATCTTAAGTAGATAATTTTAACATTTAATTTGCATGATAAATTTTACATAATACACAACATTAATAATCCAAAGGGGATGGTAGTTTTACAGAGGGGATGCTTTTTGTCATTTTTTTCCCAACCAGGGGGATTCCATCCCTCCTCAATTCAAGCCCTGGTTACACCCCTATATAACACTCTATAATCTAAGCTACTTGTGTAATACATAATGATAGAAACTATTTTTAAAGAAAAGACCAACAAAAGATCGGTTCCTTTATCTTTATGGCATTGCTGTTGTTTTAATAAAGGTAAAATGTATTTTTTTTTTGTTCTAATGAAAGGAAAAAGGCCTGCTTACTCCTGTGTGTATTCGTCAGTGTGTTATCTGCTGATAAGCCCCCAGTGTGTGATGAGAGTCAGCGGGTGTGTGGAAATATACCCCCACCCCTCGCTGGCCCACTTCAGCCCAGCCAGAGGCCTCTCTCCTGGGGCGGCATGTGTCCCTAGTCCTCTCCCAGCTTTCTGTCAGCACCATTGCTGTCTGTCATACAGTCAGACTGCAGCCAGCGCTGAGAATAAATCAATAGTACAGCACTGTGTGTGTTTACATGAGATAGATCAGGGGTTAGTAAAGTGAGCTGTTTGAGGTGGAGAGCTAATGATTTGGTGCACATTTTTTCTTTGTCGGTGTGGTGAAATGAAGGGTTCGTTGGTTGTATTATGGGGGTGTGAAACACAGTAGGCAGTCTGTCAGGACTGAGTGAGATGGTTTCTTAATTGAAGAGAAGCACTCAATGGAGTTGGTTGATGTCTGATTTACTGAAAGCTTTATGGGTATACATGGATGTGTTTTTTTCACATGTACGCACACTGTAACCCAGTATAAACTCGAAGTCAATGTGTTCTTTAAAGTAACTCTGAATGAACTAGAATACAGCTGCCAAACTCTCTATCTTCTCACATTTGCTGCGTCTCTCTCTTTAGCCTGTGATTCAGCTCCGCCTCCCGTGGTGACATTGCAGCCGCGATGAACACTCTGATTGGTCAGAATCATCCGGGACTTAGAGACAACCGAGCCTTTTGTACAGCCGCCCCCGAATTCAGGAACTGAATTCGCTCATCTAACAAAGGTCGATATCTTGTCTTAGTCGTCCTTGGGCAGAATGCTAGAAAGCTTATGAGGGCTCTAACTAGAGACGAGGCGTGCACAACTCGTGTTGTAGTCTTACCGTTGACATCTACACTGGCTGTCCGAACTCGACCATCTGCACAGGGGAACACCTGAGTGACTCTGCCTACAGGCCAGAGAGCGCGAGGAAGTTGGGGATCAACAATCAAGACTACATCTCCGATTTCCAATGCCTTCTTTTCAGTCTTCCACTTCTGGCGGGCTTGGAGATCTGGTAAATAGTACTTCAAAAAATGTCTCCAGAAGTGCTCCGCAAGCAGTTGGCTGTGGCGCCAGCGTCGCCGAATCAGCATCTCCGACTCCTGGTAGATGACGTGTCTCGACGGCCAATCAGGAAGCAGTACGGGGTGATCGGGTCGAGGTCAGCAACGTCAGAGGAGGTATACCCAAGGGGCTTTGAATTGAGGATACCTTCCACCTCAATTAGGACTGTCCTCAACACTTCCGCAGTAACAGTCTGGGCTCCGATAGTCACTCGGAGCGCTGCCTTGATAGAGCGGATCTCCCTCTCCCAGCAACCGCCGAAGTGAGGGGCGCTTGGTGGGTTGTAGGTGAACTTGATCTGCTGATTGGCAAGGTGACTTTGTAGCTCGTCTTGGAGGGTGGCGAAGGCATCATTCAGTTCGCGTTCTCCTCCCTTAAAGTTGGTGCCTTGGTCGCACAATAACTCATACGGTTTGCCTCGTCTGGCAATGAACCGTCGTAGAGCCATCAGGAAAGAGTCAGAATCAATTCTGCTGAGAAGATCAAGATGGGTTGCTCTTGTGGTCAGGCACTTAAAGACTATGCCCCACCTCTTCTCGTTACGTCGGCCGATCTTAATGAGGAAGGGCCCGAAACAGTCCATGCCAGTCGAGTAGAAAGCTGGAAGGAAGTATCTCTGTCTGGTGAGGGGCAGGTCAGCCATGAGAGGGACTTCTGGGCGTCCTCTCCACTTCCTACACTCTCTACACTGGCGCTGGTGTCGCCGGACAGCTTCACGACCTCGTAGTATCCAGTATGTCCTTCTGATTTCTGCAAACAACCGCTCTGTACCTGGATGATGTAGCCTCTCATCATAATCCTTCATGATTAGCGCTATGATTGGATGTCGAGGGTCGAGAACAGCTGGATGTACTGCATCCTCTTCCAGTACCTCACAGCGGCGTAGACGGCCTCCTACTCGAATAAGTCCAGTAGTAGCATCAAGCTCCGGGGAGAGTGTGATCAGTCTGCTTGTAGACGATATAGGTTTCCCAGACTTCAGAAGTCTCAGCTCATCGGGGAAGGACTCTGCTTGAGCTTGACGGAGGACTGCATGTTGAACATCCCTTTGGAGGTCGGCACTGGAGGTGTAGGCCGCCCCGTGAAGCTCCTGCCCGTAAGCATTCAGGCACTCTGCCAGCGTGTCATAGTGCTGCAGCTTAGCTGAGGGTGTAGTTGTGGTCACTAACCCAAAGAATGATGACTGTCTTAGTTCGCAACTTGGCTCTTCAAGCAATAAAGGAGGCTGCTCAGGCCAACTATCGGAGGGAAGCTTAAGTAGTGCCGGCCCCTGGCTCCACCGAATTTCTTTGGAGAGATCTCCAAGAGGCTTGCCGCGAGTGATGTTGTCCGCTGGGTTGTCTGAAGTTCTGACGTAGCGCCAGATGGTGGAAGCTGTCTCTTGAATCTCTGCTACCCTTGTTCCCACAAACACCTTGTAACGACATGAGCTGGATGTCAACCACCTGAGCACAGTGGTGGAATCAGACCAGAGCGTAGTGGAGCAGATGGGAATAGTAAGCTCTGTAGTCAGAAGCTGGGATAGCTGCGCTCCGTTGAGGGCGGCACACAACTCTAGGCGTGGTATGGATTGTTGCTTGCGAGGGGCAACGCGGGACCTGGCGGCGATGAAGGCAACTTCGACTTGACCCTCTTTGTGCTCTATCCGCAGGTAGGCCACTGAACCGTACGCCTGCTCCGAAGCGTCACAGAAGACGTGGACGTCATAGCTACAGGATGGGTGATCTTTGTGTGATTGAGAATAGCACCTGGGCAGAGATATTTCCTCCAGTCCACTCAACTCCTTCTCCCATTCGTGCCATGATGCAAGCAGTTCCTCAGGCAACTGTGGGTCGTCCCAATCACGCTTCTTGTCCCACAGGTGCTGTACTATTATCTTAGCCCGGGTGGTGTAAGGGATAAGATAGCCAAGAGGATCATATTGGCTCGCTAGCACTCGGTAGATCTGGCGCATTGTTACGGAGGAAGAGCGTCTGGTTCGATGCTTGTAACATAGAGTGTCGGACTGACAATGCCACTGCAGTCCAAGTGTAGACTCGTGGACATCTTGTTGGCCTTGACTGAGCCAGAGGTCACAGGTACTGGATCTGGATTCAGCGGGGAGATGAGTAATCACGGATGGACAATTGCTGGCCCACTGTCGAAGCTCAAAGCCTCCTGTGGCTAGAAGTGCTCGAAGTTGATCAACTAGGTCTCTAGCCTCTTGAGGGGAGTGAAGACTGTGCAGGCAATTGTCGACGTAAAATTATCTCTCAATTACCTCTCTGAATTGGTCTCCCGGCTGACTGTGATCCGTGACGTGTTTCTGCAGGGCATACGTGGCACAGCAGGGACTGCACGTGGTGCCAAAGGGGAGCACCTGCCACTGGTACACGTCGGGGGGTCGCTCAGGTATCAAGTCTCGCCACAGGAATCGGAGCAAGGGCATGTCACCGGGGAGCAGCCTCACCTGGTGAAACATGCCACGAATATCGCTGCTTATTGCAACAGGGTGCTCTCGAAAGCGGAGCAGGACTGCTAGTAGTGATGGGCCAAGTGTGGGTCCTGGAAGTAGGAACTCATTAAGGCTGTGGCCTTCAAACGGAAAGGAGCAGTTGTAGACGACCCTGTTCTTGTTATTGTGCTGAACCATATGGTGCGGGATGTACCATGACTCTGTGGTGCTATCCACGTCTCTCAGTTCCACTTTGGATACATAACCTGCTTCCTTCAGTCTGGTGATCTCAGCCTGGTAGGTGGACGCCTGCTCTGGGTTCTTAAGCAGTCTCCTCTCGACACTCCTAAGCTGAGGGAGAATAGCTTCTTTAGGCATAGTCAAGCGTGGCATACTCTGCATACGAAGGAGCGGTGTGGCATACCGCATCGTATCTTCTACTTCCACTCGCACAGTCTTCTCCTGCAGAAGTCTGATGGCTTCTTGATCTAGTCTGGATCGTGTCGCTATCTTGTCACTGCAGTAGGGAATCACATCCATCTGCCATAGTCTCTCAACATGAGCAAACAAGTCTGTGTTGGGAAGAACTGAGGTGAAGAAACACTGGTGTGTGTTGATCTCACGACGAACCTCATGAGTAGGACCTTGAAGAGTCCATCCAAGGCGGGTTTTGACTGCTGCAGGACCCCCTGGTGGTCCTAACCGTACTGGTTCAACAGGCGTGATGAGATGTGGGCAATCTGACCCGATCAGCAACACGGGCTGCACTTTATCCATCTGCTGCAGTGGGAGGCCAGCTAGATGTCTGTATCTCTTCTGTAAGGAAGCCACTGGATAGGTGTGTTCGGCGAGGCCTAGTCTCTCGGCTGTAAATGCATGTTGAATGAGGTATTTCTTGTGGGGATGAGACACAGGTGATACTGTGAAGGAGACAGCCTCTCCATGAAGCACCTGCTGATCTTGTCTCACTGTGCGCAGGATCAGATCTTCTAGCTGCCCCTTGAGGTTCAGTTGCTGAGCTGCAGCATGGAGGAGAATAGTCCTTTCCGACCCATCATCCAGCACTGCATACGTTTCCAAGGATGCCTCCCCATGTGCAATGATGACTTTACTAACTTTCAAAAGGACTCTGCGGCTGCCGACAAAACGGTCTGCATACAAGATGTCTTTCGTGGTACTCACAAGACACGAGTTCTCCTTGGGATCAGTCTCATAATTGGTATTCACAGCCCGCTCATTCAACTCATGCAATATAAGCAGGTGTCTTCTATTGCAGGTCTTGCACAGAGCCTTTAGTGTGCATCTGGAAGCATGATGATTGCGGCCACACCGCCAACACCTGTTGTTCTTGCGGATCCATGCCTCTTTCTGTTCTTTGGTCAGCTCCTTGAAGTTGGGGCATCCATTAAGGAAGTGACTAGCATTGTCACAATAAGGGCAGTAGGCACGTGACTTCTCTCTGTACCTGACCGAGCTGGGTCTGGACACTGGAGCGGGCACTTTACATTCACTGTCAGCAGTGGGCTTCTCAGCACCCAGCAGGATGCTCGTAGATCTGCCTGGAGGCTTGGTGTCATGACGACCTTCTCTTTTCCTGGTATGTAAGGGTGGAGCATACATGACTGATTTAGCAGTGTCATCTTGGACCTGAAGCTCGTACTCTAACCAGTTCGCAAAGTCGAGAAGAGTAGGAACGGTTATCTTATGCGGGTGGACGTATCTCTTAAAGCTGATCTGGAGCTCATATGGAAGCTGGCCTTGCAGTCTGGACACATGTGAACCACACTCTAATTCCGCTACTCCCTCTGAACCCAACTGCTCCAACATACTCACTAATGAGCGCACTCGAAGAGCGAAGAGCTTGAATGCTTTCACGTCACCTGGCTTGAGATTGGGACCTTCCAGTACTTCGGCGATACTACGCAGTACAAGTTTGTGTGGCTGACCATACATCTTCACAAGAGCCTGCATCGTGTCTGTATATGGTCTCACCGAGTTACTGTAGGAGTCCGCCACTAGCAAGGCCTCTTCTAGCTCCAGATGATCAGTCAAAATCTGATACTTGAAGCACTCACTCGCATTTGCTGGCAGAAGGTTCTCTAGTGCCATCCGTAGTCTGGAAAACTGTCTGGGGTCAGCTGCTGTCAGGCTGGGGATTGTAGGCTTAGGTCCTCGATATATCTGCTCTTGGACATGCAGCATCTCCGTTCTAGGTATCACCTGTGGACATGATGGTATACTTAATTCTCTCTCTCTCTGATGATGACTGTATCTGGGATCAGGCGTCACAGTGTCGTACTGTCCTGCTCCTGCAGGCTGGGCTGAGTAGGTATATGACCTCTGAATTGGTGCGTGATGGCTCTCATCAGCATGTGGCGTCCTAGGTGAAATTGTAAGATCCTCCATCTGTCTCGTCAGCTGCTCGCACTGGGTAGGTCGGGGTGGAGGAACTTCATCAGCATACACTGCAGAACTTCTCCGACTACAGACGGATGGTGGCAAGTGAGTACAAGGGGCTGGTACAGGTGTCACTGATCGACAAGGAGTCTCAAAACTGATGCTAAACTGCTGGATATCCTTCCTCAATAAAGTGTTCTCCGCCTTGAGCCCTTGCAGCATAGACATGATCTCTGGCAGAATGTGGCTGCAAAGCTCATCGTTGTCCCTCTCAAACAACATAGACTTTACATCAGACAACTGCTGGACTTGAAGGTGGCACTGACCATGCTCTGGTGACACATCTCCAAATCGCTATCGCCATACATCTCGGAGAACTAGATCATCCACGTATGAAGGCTGACTCTTTGGAGAAGACGATCGGGATGCATTCTCTGACGTGGGTGCATCTGCTTTCATTCCCGCTTCATTCAGATGTTTAGCTGATGGCACTCTCTTCACAAAGCCTGATCCATGAACTTGATAGTCTGCTAGATGTGCAGGCGGCCTTATTTGTCGTCTAGGTCGGACAACAGGAGGATCTGACTCAGAACGGGATGTCATCTCTCTACAGTGATTCACCAATCCGGCTCGAAGGACCACTTGAAATGGAGGGGTTCGTTGGTGTATTAATTTTGGGGGTGTGAAACACAGTAGGCAGTCTGTCAGGATTGAGTGAGATGGTTTCTTAATTGAAGTGAAGCACTCAATGGAGTTGGTTGATGTCTGATTTACTGAAAGCTTTATGGGTATACATGGATGTGTTTTTTTCACATGTACGCACACTGTAACCCAATACAAACTCGAAGTCAATGTCTTTAAAATAACATTGAATGAACTAGTATACAGCTGCCAAACTCTCCATCTTCTCACATTCGCTGCGTTTATCTTTAGCCTGTGATTCAGCTCCGCCTTCCGTGGTGACATTGCAGCCGCGCTGAACATTCTGATTGGTCAGAATAATCCGTGACTTAGAGACAGCCGAGCCTTTTGTACAGTAGGTTTTAGACTTGACTTGAAACCTCTCGTTCCTCTTATCTGTCCCATTTTAGTTTAGAATTCACCTGAATGTTATAGTACTAGCAATAGTATGTATTATTACATGAATGGAGTTGAAATGGCATTTGCTGAGCACAGCTTTCTTTCTTTGGCCAATTATTTTAGTTGTACAAAAAATATGCTGCTTTATGTTGCAAACTAGTATTTGTTATATTATAGCCATAAGCACACTGGTTTGTAGAGCAAATAGTTTTGTATACTGTGCTATTTATCGTTTTATCATTTAGTGCACTGTTAATCTTCTGGTTATTTGATAGGGCTGTGCAAATAATTGAATGCGATTTTCATGCACATCTCGTAAGTAAAGCCGGTTCTGTGATTAATACGTGCTTCATCACGTGTTTTCAGATGGAGCGGCATTTACTACACAGAGCCATAGTTCACTGACAAGCTACACAAAATGACAAACTGTAGCTTATTTTATTTAGTTGACTATAGAAATTAATGGATAACCATAGTAACCAGAATTTGTTTGCTTCTCCTCTTACTGTTAAACCATTAATTTCCAACCTCAATTGATAGATTAAACTTGGAAACACTTCTTTTTAAATGTTCCCATTTGAAGATTCCTAAATGTGAATTTCTTGTCTATTTGTAAGCATTCTTTAATCTTTTCCCCTCACATATCTTCATGCAAAGCCTGTTTTGTGTTAAACTTCCTACTTTTGTCGAACTGAACTCTTCCCATTTTTGGATTAGCTATTTATCGCTATGCATCCCTGGTCTTAAAAATACTCCGCTGTGTCTTGTTCCTTTGTTTCGGACAGCTAAGACATCAGCTATGTTCACCATCATGTCTCTTTTCTCAGTTATCAACGTCATGCCACTCTTAAACCGTTTTATCCACACGTATAGTCCGCACATAGTCCACACATCATGAAATGAATCATTTTTTTCTGCGTATTGCTCTTGCAGCCCAGGATGTGTTTTTTTTTTTTTTTTTTTTTTAAAACCAGAAAAAAAATTAGATAAAAATCTAAAGGAAATTCCTGGATTACTCCTCCAGTTATGTTGGATATTGTTGTGCAATGATGAGAGCTGTTGAATGTGCACACCTGGACTGAAACATAATGTGTCTCCTGAGTGATATTAAGCAGCTTTTTGCATATGCTCACAGTACAAGCTTGAGAGAGAGAGAGAGAGAGAATGTGTGGGTATAAAGGCTCTTAGATTTATTGATAAATTCAAATGAGTGGAACTGATTGTTTTCATTTCCTTCTTCCTGTCTGATCACAGGTTCTCACTCTGTCTGTCTTTATCCTCTTTATCTCTGTTTTCCCCCTGATCTTATCAGTTTAACCAACTCATGCAGAAACCCCTCCAGTCATCAGCCACATGTAGAAGTGCTGGCACTTGAATATGCGATCAGATATCAGGCATAAATATCTCTGTCAGCGCTGAGCAAATATACACTTGCATCAGAGCGTAAAGAATGTAGAACAACATGTGCTCAGATAGATGGGACACTTCAAACTCACCTAAACAAAAGGCACATCGACAACTTGGTGAAAATTTTAGGCAAGAGTAGGGCAAGATGTATCATTGGGGGTATGCGCTGTCTGTAACCCCTAACAAATTGTGCATACATCTTGTAATATGAATACTATATATCCATGGGTTTAAGTAGGACATTATACAATATAGAAATAAACATAAAAACCAGTGTCGGTATTGCAAATTCAAGAATCTAGGATTTTGTTTCGAATTGCTTAAGTTAATAACTTCAGTTTTAAACTAAGGCAGCTTAGTGTCATTAAGTTCAATTATTCAGCAAACCTCATTCAATTAGTTTCAATTGATAATTGATGTCTTTTGTGGCAGATTGTTTATCCAGGCAATGAACAAAAAAGTGATTTGCTTCATCTTCTGCATGATAAATGAGGTATTAATCTCTGTGATTACTGGCAGTTGAATGTTGTTGATCTGTTTTGCCCTTCATGACGTCAATCTCTGTCTTTCTCATTTGTCATGTGAAACTTGGAGGATGTTCTGGGGTTTCATTACAGGTTCTGTGGCACAACGTTGATAATATTGACCAGTCTATTAGTTTTTTTAATTTAACTTTTTTTCAAAATAATGGTTTTAGCTAGAACAATTATTACAATTTTGTCTATTTCTATGAGAATAGTGGAGTTCACACCACAACTAAAATCCAACAATACTGTTAAAATCACTTTTCAGAACATTTGACGATCAAAAGAATATTGACAGTTAGAATCCACCCAGCTTTTAAGACCTCAAGCATTTAAGTTGCAGACGACATAACTGCAGTGCTTTTAATAAACAGAGCGTTCGTTCTTGTAGGAGCTAAAATAGTTTTTGTTCTTCATGTGAACAGGCCTTAATATAATAGAATCATTTCCTGCCTGGTCCTATGGAAAGTTCTGTCCATTTAGACGTTGTGATGATGTAACCTAGGTAATAATTTTATTTAGTTGTAAGGGAATTAATCGTTATTGATTTATTCAGGTTTATTTCTAGCTCAGGTTTTAAAATAACTCGATCTGAGAATTCGAGGTCCACCTGATCAAAACTGACTTTGACTTTCAATAGTTTATACTTTTATCAGCTACTCGACCAGCGAGAAGTTGATGTCAGTGTATATTACCAATTGAATATGTAAATTTTGGTATTCTCCCTGGCCATGGGTGAAATACAAAATTTGATGATTTGTCAGCTCTTGAAAGAGAGGTAATTATTATGCGTAAGCTACGAGCTAAGGTAACAAGCAAGGATCTTTTGGCAATAGAATTGACACGAAATTATATGACCCAGACAATTGATTAGTTATAAATGAAACATGAAATTTATTGGCTATTCTAGATCACATAAACTTAAGCTAAAACACACAAACATACAGTTCAGAGGAAGGAAAGTCTGTTAACGGAGTTCTGAGTTTCATAGTTCTCTCTCGTCTTCACGAGGATGGGCATTCACCTTAAGGAATTCACAGAGCAACGATCTAAATTCACAGTTTCAGCAACATAGAAAATGTTGTTTTACTTGCGTTCCGCTGGGTTTGACAGCTGAGTTGAGGTACCCCCCCCCCCCCGCTCCGTGGTTGCTGCGGGCTTCCTGGAGGTCTTTGAGGGGAACCCCGTCACTGACGCTATGTCACGGATACCGCCCTAGGCTGAATAGGGGTGACGTCAGGATGACGTCTTTTGGGAAACCCTCGTCGGTTTGTGATGACGCAGATTCTTAGTGTGCAAGCAATCTGCTGAGAGTCTTTGACTTTCAAGTTTGTTGACGATTTCAACGAAGTATCACTGAAGTGTTGAGTTTTAGTTTGCTGGTCGCTTTGATGGTAAATGTGAGCACGCGTGCAGGTGCTCTAACACAGCGACAGGCTTTTGAGAGCCGGGGAAGACGCAAAAGTTGCAAGCCAGCTAGCTAACCAAAAACCCCGGATTCTGTTCTGCATTCGGGTTTTGCTCTGTGGCATAAGTCCGTCCCCTGACGCTGGCTTCCAATCGACTTCTTAAGGGGCGGAGTGTGCATACATTAACCAGGGACTCTCATTTATATGAGGCCACCTATAATAATATATTGATACGTCTATAAAGTCTCTTAAATGCAAATATCGTACATACTATTAAAGTCTACTTCATTCCAACCTTCTGCATTTTCCGGGTTTTAGTCGTTCGTCTATAACTTCAGATGTACCCAGTTTTAAACTATCTAGTTTACTCCTAAAAAAGGGGTAATAAAGCATGTTGTGGATAGTCAGTGTGTGCACCTCCGATTACATGAAACACGTCAAGCATATATATATACAACAAACAACCTTCTATTTGTAATTCTATGCTCTGATCATTTTATACTTTCAATTATTAGCAAACGATTGTCAAACGACATCTTGTCTCTTTCCTTGGAATGCGGGGGAAAAGTGTCGAGTTCTCCGGTCACTATCAGGTCAGCTCTGGACATTTCCTGGAAAGTCTCCTGCTGGACAGGGAGCCATAAAATTGTCTCTTTTGTTGATCGGAGTTTAGCAATTTATGCGTCCACTGGTCATGAGGGTATTTCTATCTGCTCTTTGCAAGCCCGTAAAACCATTTTAAGCACCGTTAAAGTACTGTCCCTTTTAGCTTATCTTGAGATATAGCCAAACAGTCCAGGGAATGCTTACACCTTACTCGATGGAGCATGAGTTTTACAACTACAGATGGCTGGAGAAACGAACCTCAACAACCTCCCATGGAATGTGCTGGTTTGATGTGTGTGTCTCCATCATGTAGGTGGGTCTGTTGTGAGACAGATCCTACACCTAGTAACTTTTGCAAAATACATCAATAATAGCACAGTAGCATGTGAGGTAACTCTCTGTAAATCACAAGATCTAAAGCACTGTTTACATGGAGTAATCTCTACTCGTGGGAACTGCGTATACACATAACTAGAAATGTATCTATTTAGACAAGTATTCCCACCTCAAAAGGATTATTTACAAAACTGCATGCTTGACGTGTCTTTTAAACCCTTTGGAACACTGGTGTAGTTTATTTTCTTTGTAAATGCTTTCGTAGTTGTGATGTTTTCCATATATTTTTTAAGAGCTTATCTTAAGCTGGAATATTGGAAGCTTTAACTTATATTGAAGTTATTGTGCTATGCCTGGACATTTTTTTATTATCTAATGCTCTTGTCACTGTTTTGGAGAAGGCCGTGTAGGAACTTAAAGCATTTTGGCTAAGTTCAAGTTATGTCTGGCACCTCAAGGGCCCCACTAGGGAACCCATATTGCCATCATCCTCATCCTCCGTGATGAAGACAGTTGTGTAATGTAGGTCAAAGCAGCACTGAGTCCAAGACCCTTCTGCTCTCATAATGTCACATCAGATGACGATCACAAGAGACCTGTAGATGCTCATATACACATATGCTGAATTATAAAGGTCACATGAACACAGACATACATTTCCAGACATGAATGCAGTCATCCATAAATCCAGGGTAGACATGTTCTGACTAAAGCAACTCAACACACCTGCACATTGACCGATGCGTTGACTCACATGGACAAAAAGCACTTAGTCTTAAGCTCAGACAGGCCACAGACCGCCCACAGTTCNTAATAATAATAAAAAAAATCTTACTGATTCCAACCTTTTGAAAGGTTGTGTATATATATATATATGTGTGTGGCCCCCCCTGATCGGAGTGTTGAACTCTCATAAATTGAGTAAGAGTTCGAATAAAGTGGTTTTTCCCAAGTGCTGTCCCTCGAGTTTGCCTGACAGCACTATTTGATTTACGGAAATTAATTTAAGAACAACTGGGAGCTCCCTACCACAACAAGGTTTCATGTAAGTAGAATATTATGCAATTCCAATTACAATATTTTAAATACTATATAACAAAACATTTTTCCTGTCTTGTAGTATTGTAAATGTAATAGGAATCTTGGCGGGACGAAATGCCAACATGTCCCATGGTTTCAAACTTGATGACTAGCATTCTTGTTGAATTAATTGCTCTAATTTTTTCTCACAGGACTTATTCATTTCACGACGTGATAAATGTTGTAGCTGTGAACCAAAATCAACAAATACACACGCAAAAGGTAATGGCCACCATCAAGCATTGCATTTTATAAATATAGCACACAGTTATTAAATTCCTACGAAACCATAAAAGGAGCACTTCTTCACCTAATGAATACATCTAAATATAATCTATGCCTTGTTTCTCATCATTTTGGTTCTGTTTCTAGTATTCTTGTACTAGTAGGCCGATTTAATCCTGAAACTTTCTGCGGTGCACACCTATATGTTATCATTTACTATTATGCTTGCAATTTCCCTCATTTTGTAAGTTTGCTTTTGGATTAAACATTGGCTAATCGACCATTAATTGTTTCCCTTTTAAAAATGTACAGTTTTAGTGGATTACTTTAATTCCTCTAGCTTTTGATAGTGTAGAAGCCTTCTTTTGGTTATATAGTTTTTATTTGTTACTTTCTTTCTTTCCTAGTCTATTTGTATGCTCGGCTTTCTGTTTCGGCTTTACATCCCTTTTATCTATCTATCCCTTGATCTTCTCTGAGTGACTAGTATCACATGGTGCCCAACATGGTTGTTCTTTGCAATTCTATTATGTACCTCAGTGTCCACACCACACACCACGTACTCGATTTTTCACATTCCTCCCACCCCCCCTCTAAGCGCCACCATCTCACACACACATGGTTTTTTTTTTACAGCATGGCTCCACTCCCCGTGTAACTCCTCAAATGCCCCACCCCTTTAGCATAGTGCCAACTACTCCAGTCATCAGACCCAACTTTTGAGGCTTTTTTGTTAATTCCAAATATGTAGACAATTAACGCGGTTCCCCTTCACTGTGGACGTTTTGCCTGCCGTCCTCATATCCAGTGTGCCACACCTGAATGAAAAAGCTGTAAAGTTGTTTTTGTGTGTGTGTTTGTGGGTGGGGGGTGTGCGTGCGTTGCTGTTGGTGAGGAGAGAGATTGGGCAACGGGTAATTCAGGCAGAGGTGCAATGGAACAGCTGGTTCTGGGCAGGACTCAAACCGCAAGGGGAGGAAAAGAGTGGGTGTAAAAGATTGTAGTACCCGATAGTAAGCATTGACAGTACAAGACAAGAAAGAAAAGCCTATCTCGAACCATGAAAAACAAGCCTCCAGCTCTGCGAAATGAAACCTGTTATTTTTGCAAGTGCCTTTTAGTTTTCCATTGTGAAGCAATGGGCAGTCTTATGTTCCTCGCTTCAGCGCTTGTTTCTCTAGACAGATGATATTTTAATATGCCGTATGAGTCACTGCACCAAAACCACAATGAGCTTATACATGTTCATAAGGCTCGTGAGTGTGTGTGTCTGGAAGAGGAAGATGAAGTGTGTTTTGGAAAAGGCTCAAATGTTTGCAGAATAGGGGGAGAGGAAACGTGAGAGAGGAAAGGGGGGTGGGGGTGGTACGAGTCTTGTGAAGACCATTTATAGCTTTGTGGAGAAAGAGATACAGTATATAGTCTTTATTGAAAGAGACCACTTTATAGAAAGAAACCAAATTGGGAGGCCAAAGGGATGACACGGCAAAAATACAGCAGCATATATTTGAGGTTTGGAGCCTCCACTGGCACAGTTGGATTTTTGCTTTTGGAAACAACTAAAACTCACATAGAGAGATAGTGTTTGAATTTAAATTTGAATTTGAATCAGGGTTTTGATTTGATTTAGAGCTATTAGGGAAGTTGGTTGTGAGTAGAGAGAGACAAAGGCGTCTGACTTCAGAAAGAGAAGCAGACAGATCTGTTTCATGGCCAGTGCCTTGCCATCAGCCCAAGGCCAAATATGTGAACTGGACTGATAAAAATAGCCAAACACGGCAGTATTTTTAAAACAAACATGCTTATCTGAATCTGTGCAAAATCACATTTGGTCCCCAAAGTTTTGTATTACTGTGTTCAATTTCTCTTTGTTCGGGTCCCCAAACGTTCTCGTATTACGCTCTTTTCAATGTGGTTTGTATCCGCTAGTGCTGTCTTTCTTTTCTGTTTTTGCTCATATTAGATATTGCCTGGACTTGCCAGTCTGGCTGTTTAAGTTGGAGTGGAATCAAATCACAATCCTCAAACATATTACTTTCACTATTTCAATACAGTCACTTATGACGCTTCCTCATCATCAAACCCCCCCCGTAATTTATTTTCACAAACTAGGCGAATATTGTTCTCCAGCCAGCGCACTCCGAGATTGAATAGCAAGCATGTCGAGAGGTCGCCATGTAAGCAGCATGCGCTTAGGACAAGTTGAAGAAGTGTGGAACATATTCGTTTATTTTTAGTATAGCTTTCTATTTTCCAATTTTTGTGACATCTTAGTTTTAGAATGGGAATAAAATCTTATGAACTATTGTTGGTATCTAAATTCAAACCTAAAAAACAACACATCCGGCCCAGATCAGCCTTTGGGTCCGTCAGACTGCAATTTAGTGTTTATTACTGTGCAAAAAGTAAATGCAGACTTTGCGTGTGGCAACTTAAGAGACTATCTTTTTCCACAAAATTCCACTTAAAAAATCATTAATCCCTTTTCTTACCGACCTAAAATTTGACAAACAAGATACATTGTAAGTTGTTGTCCTAACCTTAAAAAAAAAAATAGATAAGATTATTGGTTATTATTGTAATACAATCAATTTAATACCCGCCTCAAAATAGTCGCTTAAGTCTCAGATATTGTGTTCTACCATTCCCCAGGCTGTTGCTCTCATAAGTAAAGAAATCCACTGACAAATCTTTTACACCAGCATCTAATGAGTACACTTGTCCCATAACCCTCACTTCCCATACCAATTTGGTTGATGATTAACTATCAAAATCCACGCGCGAGTGGACCTGAGGACCATAAGTAGAAGAAGCAAACTGGTGGGACATACCAATCACACTGGGAAAAAAAAAAAGCTTAGAACAATTTTTCTTCTGTTTTCGCAAACAACCTGAAAGTAACTTGTTTTTGCTTATGTTCAGGCTTTGGGGCCCAAGAAACTGACCATTTTTTTAACTTGTTTTTGTTGTGACCAAGCGAATATCCTACCCTAGTTGGTGAAGATGCAGCATTAGTGTCCTGACATACATTGCGCGAACCCTTTCATAACCTTCTCTGGTGGTGAAACAAGGCGCCTTAGTTCGTTCGAGCAATCAGGAATAGAGTTACGGAAGGAATGATGGTAGTTGCCTGAAGCTCCCTCGCAACACGTTTGCGCTTGTTTGCGCGTCAAGTCGCCTAATGGTGGATGCTGCATGCACATGTGTATGTGTGCGTAACAATCCATTATACATGTTTATTCTTTGAAAATTAGATCCTGCTGCCATTCTGCGACCCCCGTCATTTACCACATCGGGCAATACACACACAACCCCCAACGCCCCGCCAATATTGGGTATACCATGAAAACCTAAATAACTTAAGGCAGAATTGTGTTGACATTTTTGTGCAAGATTTTATTTTAAGGAAGAAGAAAAACAGAAAATTCTCACTGGTCGCTCCTCCAATTGTCATCTATCATGCTGATGACATCTTCTTCCATTTACTTATTTTCAACTTCAGGTGGGCTTTGTTTTTCCTCCATTTTCCTTTCTGATTTACCTCCTCTGAGCATGGTTTTCCCTACACCTTCTTTGTAGTCCAACTGTGCTTCTTTATTATATCATTTGATTTAAATGGACTAGCTTGGGGTGCAATAGGAAAAGCCCACACCTGCGTTGTAAGCATACCTTTACAGCTGTCTACAGTAGCATGTCAATAGCACAAATGATATGAAGCCATAAGGTTCAAAGGAGCTGCCCATGTGAACAGAGAGCTCAGAATACAAAGCTGTATGTGGCAAGGGGCACACGGATCTGGCGCCAAGGTTTTACAAAAAACGTTTTTGTTGCTGTGCTTGCGCTGGCACTAGAGGTTGGTCCCCGTAAAGAAGCACATTTGGCCTCCATAATCCTTAAATGGTCAGACGTTTTGGGGACTGAACCAGAACCCTTCCTAGAGCGTGCGCCCGTCCACCGGCCAACTGAGGCTAGTTGGGGGAGAAGAGCCCCTTTGGTCGGAGAGAGGATTTAAAGAAAGAACCCAAGATCTACTGTGGCTGAGCTCCCAGAAGAGTGCCAGTACGGAGATGGGAGAAAGTGTCGAAAGTCCCACACATCCACTGCAGCCCTCCACCAGTATGGGCCTTTATGGCAGAGTGGGGCCCGACGGAAGCCTTCTCCTCATTCAAGTTTTGCTAAAAAAACACCTGCAAGGAACTCCACGGATGTGAGAAATAAGACTGAATGTTTCTCTGGTTCCCTGGGAAATGAACCAAGATAGAACTTTTGGTCACCTTAATTTTCCTAAGCGTTATGTGTTGTTGGAGAAAACCAGGCACTGCTTTCAATCCCTGTCCTCCCCAACACGTCTCCCAACAGATTTTGAGAAGCATGGTGGTGGCACGCAGCATGCTGGTTTGGGGGTGTTTTTTTCAGGCGGCAGGGACAGAACCGACTGGTATGCAATCCGGGTGGGGGAAAGAATGCATGCGGCCAAGGACAGGATATCCGGACGAAAACCTCTCTCCGAGGGCTCAGGAACCCTCAGACTTGGGCCGAGGTTTTACCTTTCCCACCAAGACATATTGTTCCCCTAAGCACAACCGCTTAAACCTAACTCGAAGGAGTGGCCTTCATCAACCAACCTCTTTATGCTTCTTGAAATGGCCCTGCCTGAGCCCTGAACTAAACCCAAATGAGCAAATCTCTGGAAGAGCACCTAAAAAAATGGCTGTCCACACACGTGCTTCCATCCACACCAACCTGACAGAAACTGCATAGACCGGAATCCTGCCAATGGAGGAAATGGCAAGAGATCCCCATCCCAGTGGGAAAACTTGTAAAACTGCTTCCTTGCTCTCCAACAAATACTCATTAGCGCACATCGTAAATACATAGATCGCACAACGACGTCTGTGCTTCCCTACTAGATATACCTGTAGCGAAAAGGGTCTGAATAACTAGGACCATTATGATATTCAGTTTGTTTCCTATGTTTAATAAATCCGAAGGGTTTGCAAAAAATGTTCCGCACGATTTGATCATAGCCACTACAGTGATCATGTTTTTTTCACTTATTTTTAAAAACATAAACTAACATGTTACAAATCCTAACTTGATTTAAATGACTAATGGTTGACCGATACAGTTAAGTAGGAAAAAAAAATTGATTTTGGTCAACGATCTTAAACAATGAACATGTAATTTTTGTGTCGTGGCTATTACGAGCAAATGGCTGCACACAATTAACAAACGAGGGAAAACATTTTTCATGGGGTCCCCTGAATACTTTTCCGTACCCCCAACCTGTTTAAACAACTGCCTCTACGAACCCTATCTCCCATACCATCGCTTACACACAGCACACAGCAGATCCAGAAAACCGGTACGTTTTGCTAACTCACTTCACACTTGTATTCTTAATGCTTGGCCCTAGCTAGCTACTGCGACCCCTCCATTTAACTCAACTGGGATTATTTGTATTTCTTTATTCAATATAGACGAGTCCATGCTTTTTGATCCCCAACAGACTCAGTTACGTGTCACTCCCGTCCCTTGTACTTCATGTTTTGTTTAATGGCTGCATGTGGTCACAGGGATGATGCTATTCCATATCTGGCAGATTGATTTGTCTGAACTGTCTGGACATGGAGATATGGTGAGACCCGTCGACGTGTTGGCCAAAGTGTGTGTCAATAGTATATCCTTCTCAAGAAATTACAGAGCTAAAATTTCCGGCCCGCCCGAATTTTTTTTAAGGGGGGGGGGGGGTGGGGGGGGCAAGGGCATTTTGTTCCCCCAATTACAATCTTCCAGTGTGTGCGAATAGTTTTTACCAGATTGATAACATTTGTATTCGGCGATGGGGTATTTGTCCCTCTTTATTGTCCAACAGGAACTCGGTGGTAGAACCTGTTTTATAAACCACTGAGTGAGTACTTAATCCTACCACATCTTCAGACGCAGGGCCCAATTATGGCACACTATTGTTGTCTCTCTACCAAGAATCAAATTAGACAAAGATAGTTCAGATTCTTACTCATTTTAAAAATAACATTAAGTAAGGGCATAATTGCACACGGACGGGCCCATTTTTTCCTAATAAATTCAAATGGCCCCCTAATTCCCCCTGTTACTACCGTAGCCTTCACTAAATAATAAGGTGACTTGGTCTTTTAAAGGGGCACATAAATGGTTTCTGGCTAGTACACACGCTGATGACCATAGACGTCACCATTTTTTGAGTGTTCCAACAAAGAATCCATTGCAGTCAAAGGTTTCTTTAACAGAACCTTCCCTCTTTTTCCCCCACCTCTTTTATAAATCTGAAGTAAACCTCCTTTTTCGCCACAAAGTACACCTTTTGGTGAAACCAAAAGGTTCTGCAATGGTTAAAAGGTCCTTTAAAGATGTGCTGCTATAGTAGCTCGCAAAAAGTGTTCTTCTTATGGCATCGGGGGGGGGGGGGGGGGGCTGGGGGCTGCACGGCAACCTATTTATTGTCTTAAGAGTGTTATGGTACAACCCCACTGTTAGTTTCTATGGTAACTATGACGTTTTTTCCCCCACCCAAATACTTCTTTGCCTCACCTTTAGAATGTGCACTTTTTGTCAAGCCTAATCATGAAATTCAAGCATTTCAATGTGACCCAGCTAGTAATAATTTCTCATGGTGGTATTTAATCGAGCTGAATAAATCACGAATATGTTGAGAACTCAATTCAATGACCACAACTGAGACACCTTCCGAAAAACTTTCGCCGCTATCCTAACATAAAATCAAACTCAAATACAATCCTTTGCATATAGGGTGTAGTATCCTCCCCATCACATGATTTAAAAGCGAGCTACATCTGCCCCACTGAACGTCTTTCGTTCCATTCTCAATAAAAAAAATTTTCCGGATCAGGTTAGTTCCGAATTTTTTCTGCATTTTTTTTCGCATCCTAGCAAGCATTAGTTTAGGAATGGAATTACGCAAATGCGAACAAAAAATGTAAAAAAAAAACGCATACGAAAAATTTTTTGGACTCAGTGTGCAAGGACCTTTAGTCTGTTGTAAATGTGTGAAAATCTGCAGAATCTGAAGTGCCAACAATCCACCTCTCTGTTAAATTTGTTAAAAGATTTTTATTATTTTTTCTCTCTCCTCTGTAGGAGTTTGTAGCTGAATTGCTGGACAAGATCCGTGGCATGCAGAAGCTCAGTACTCCTCAGAAGAAATGAAGCTTCTCTCACCTCCACCCTTCTTCAACCAATCTCATCCCTCCTTTTCCAATTTTAGGGGCGTGACCTTTCACCCCTGAGCAGGTGCTCATCCAATCCCACTGCCTCTTGCATCCATTGGGGAGGAGGTGGAGGCAAAATTATGGGAGATTCAATCAGATCCTTATAAGCAGGGCTTATTTTTTATTTTTATTTGTATTATTTTATTCTATTTCACTTTTTTTTGTAAAGGGGGAAACATTTCATTGTTTTGAAATGTTTTTAAATGTATTCCATGTTAGTATACATTACTGTGCATATTATCTTTATGCATAGAATGGTTTTATTTTATGAATTTGGATTGTTGTTAGAATTTTGTTTTAATTTGGTTTCAAAGCTCTGTCTCAATGAACACATGGACTAAAAAACCTTTTGGGAAACTGTGACGATACTTGGTTTCAAATGACATCAGAAGAGATTTTTTATGTACCTCTGTTTTTGATTCTCCTGTTCCATGAATAAGTGTGCAGGAACATTCATGAACATTTTAATTTAAAAAAAAAAAGGAAAACTAATAAAGAGAGTGATTAAAGCTGATTTAAAGTGAGGGGGTTACTTTGGATTTGTGGTATTAACAGAGAAGGGAGCTGTGTGTAGGGAAAAAAAATTGGGTCTTTTGATTCTTGTCTTTAATTTTCCCCTGTCTTACACATACCACAAACACACACACACACACACTCTGAAATTCATGGGCATCACCACCCTCAGGGATCAGAAGCAATTACCACACACACACAACCACAGATGTGGCTCTTGGGCCTCACACACATCCACAGATGTGCACACTGACTCTTCCAGAGACCGATAGGGAGGGACTGGAGAGCAGGCTAGACAAGCTGCAGTGCGTCACGCTCACTGCCAAACGTACATTTAGAATTAATCCTCGCACATGACTCTCCTAAATCATCTTTCCTAGGAAGCCAGCTGCTCTTTTTGTCTCAGCCAATCAAACAGTATAATAAGAGGGCTAATAGTCTCACTCAGTGCTCTTGAAAATCACCAATCCAACATTTCCAGCAGGTGTTTTAGGAGAGCTTTTTCCATAAACGTACTAACACATCACTAGCATCTGTAGATATTAATCATTCATTGATGCTCCTCCTCATCACATCTGAGTTCATTTATGAATGACATGAAGTCGGGTACAATGACAACTGTCCTGGATGTTTAACAAATGTTTTCTGTCTTTCTCTGCTCACTCTTTTTTTTCTTCTTCTTTTCTATGGGCCCCACATTTAAATTTTCTGTCTTTATTTCACCTGCTTCTCAGCATTTCGTTTTACACGAGTCGCTCTTCCTATACTTTCAGATGTTGCCTTAGGTTACATTTATGTTATGACAACCAAATGAATTTAATCTTGTTTGAGGAACATACAAGAAAAATAGCTGCAACAGTGGAAATCTTTTTGAAGTTTTAGAATGAAAGGTTCTTGTACTTTCAATGATTCTTTTTTTTTTCTAGAAAAGGAAGTTGTATACCAAGCCATTTTTAGATGCATTAACTATTAACATAAAATGGAATCAGTGCTGTTGATTCTTTTCTTTCCTGTGTCCAATGAGACAGGAGGATTGAAAAAAACCAACAATTGGATTTAAAGGAGAAACAATATTATGCATTTAGGAAAAATGTAAAAATTGAGTAAGACTGTACTCAAGGTCATATCTTTTGGAGAGAAAAAAAATGATTTTGTAGCAATACTAAACTGTCTTGATTTTTTGCCCGATTTTGTTACACTTTTATGCAACTTTAATAAAAATATGTTAAATGACATTTTTGTGTTGGTGTTTCTTTTTCTGTACTTGACTGATTAAATTAAAAATTAAAAATTCTTCAAAAATGTGCTTCTAAAAATTCTAAAAAATATGTTTCTCTTCTGTCCATTATGCAATAGTTCAAGTCGGTCTTTCTAGGGAAACCTTGTCAGTTGGTAGAAAGTTCATGGATTTTCAGCTCCAAATGCTATTGGCCAGTTTGACCACCTTACTGAAATCGATGAGACTGCGATTCTTCACCATCGAGCTTCTGATTGGTTCTCAGAAGTACCGAGGTCTGCGTTGATTGGCTAGCGCCTCAAAGTGGCAGTGTGTTTCAACAACGAAACGCTGAGGAAGTGGACTTGTCCGATGTCAGCTTGTCCTGAAATGCAAATTCAGTCGACAATATGTAATATTTTTCATGATTTAAACAATAATTGACGAGAAGGTAAGCTGTTTAGCTGTTGTTTATGCACTTAATACAGTTTGTTTGTAAGAACGTCGTGTATTGTTATCCTGTGCCTTGCATCGGTTAATTTGCGAACATTCATGGAGCGGTTAAGAGATTCAATACAACGTTACGAAGTAAGGTAATCTATAACTACATTGTTATTGAGGCTTTTTAAGCGGCGCAACCGTTGTTTTTCCACTCTTGTTCGTTACCATTACTGTTCCGCGTTATACTGGACACTTTATGTTTCTGAATGAAGTGTGGAGTTGTTCAGATGGAAAACGAGTTTTTATAACTAACGTTAACTTAAATCCGCAATTAACGTTATATGTGAACGGCACGAGACTGTAACTATTAATGTCTCTCACATCATATACTGTATGAGCTATGGATGCGGAGAATGAGTGATGAGCTTGCAATGTAAGTCAGTGCAGTGCGGCCTTTAGAGGACGTACATGATACACGTCGAGTCTGTGAACACGCTCCTGATCTCATACATCTCATTGAAGAGTGCTAATTCATCATACTACGAACTGTATCAGACGAGTGCATGGCGTTTCCTCTTTCTAATTAAACATAAAGTGGTTAATAGGGTCTTAAACAGCTGCTTTTATAGCTGTTAATAAAGGTCTTTAGTCTGGTCAGTTGTCTTTACATGCACATCATTTCACATCTTCCGGTACTGATAGATGGTGCTTTTTGCCTTTTTAATGCTACAACGTTTTAAATCATTGTACAGCTTAGAAAGATATAGCTAAGATAAATATAAATTAGATAATATAAAAATGAAAAATAAATAAATTGGAGATTACGTGACAAAATATGCAGTGTTATTTTATTATTTAATTAAATATACATTCTTTATATTGTTATAACTTCAATTATAAAATTTTTTAAATCATGTATCTCCATGTATACTTATATTTGTTATATTCATAGTTTATATTACATTAATACATATTACTGTGTTTTTTTAATTTCACTACATATCAGACACATTGAATCTACGCTGTTATAATACTATTCAAATAACAGTGGCTATAACATCATGCCAGCTCAGGCCTTCTGCTCATAGAACCAAGGAGGAATGGGACAGAGCCGCCCGGAGTTTCCTCAACGAATGGCGAGATTGAAGAGGCCGAGAATGGAGAGAGGCAGAGGATGACAATGGAGGAGAGTGAAGAAGGAGCGGTACAGAGCGACCTGGAGAAGAGTTAGCCCGAGGAGGAAGAGGAGGAAGAGGAAGAAAGTTCAGGTCTGCTGATTGAATGTTGCATAATTATGCTGAATGTTTTCTTATTAACTGTCAGCGATTATGTTGCAGCAGCTGTCAAATTGGTTGCATTGCATTTTGATTTACTTTTTTTTTTTGTAATTTTTGCATGACAATTGTCAATTTGCCAAATCCTGCCAAATCTTGTAACTTGACTGCATAGTGCTTTTGAATAGCATCCAGTGAAAGTTAAAAAGGGAAAGTGAAAGTGAAAGTGAAGTGTGGCCAGGTATGGTGAACCCTTACTCATGAATTTGTGCTCTACCTTTAACCCACCAATGCCACCCACCCACACACACACACACACAAAAAAAAACACACACACACACACAACACACACACCACACACACACAACACACAACACCCACACATACACACACCCACACACACACACAACAGGTCTCGTGCCTTGCTTCAGTGTCTCACCTCAGTCATGGTTTTGATGGTGGGAGAGAGCGCTGTACATTCACTTCCCCCACCTACAATTCCTGCCGGTACTGAGACTCAAACCTGTGACCTTCGGGTTACAAGTCCAACTCTATATCCATTAGGCCATGACTGCCCCCAAATAGCCAAAATTGATCATATAGTGATGTGAAGTATAAGAATGTGAAGACTGACTGGAATTGATAGGAAAAGAGAATGAACAAAGAACAAAATTGAATGAGAGTGAATTTTCTCTTTTTTAGAAATGGATGATGAAGATTGTGAGAGAAGACGATTACAGTGCCTAGATGAAATGTCTGACCTGGAAAAACAGTTCATGGAGTTAAAAGACAAGTAAGAATACGTCTTTCTGATTGGTTTAGGCTGGGTGGCATTTCATTTTTTTTGACCAATAGGAACAGGGCTGTCATCTGGGGTGGATGGCCACGAATAAAAATAGTATATTCTATAGTGTATTGTTCTGACAAATCAAATTGTGTTGTTCTAAGAACTAAATTCTAGAGCTCTATAGATGATTTCCTCTTTAATGTCAGGCTTTTTCAAGAACGTCTGAACCAGGTTAAAATGAAGCTGGACGAGGTTTTGACAGGAAAGGCAGGAGAGTACAGAGAACCCTTGGCAACACTGCAGCACAACCTACAGCAGAGAACACAAGTGGCAGGTGACACACATCAGGACGCATATATCTGCTCTATGATATCTCTCTTACAAATGAACAGCAGGTCTCAGGTCAACTGTTAATTCTCCTCCTGTAGGTGTGTTCAGAGAACTTTGTCTGCAAGTGGTCAGACACAAACATGAATGTGAAGTGCAGGGGGCCAGACAACATCTAGAGGTAACACGGCTCAGCTGACCCACATATTTAGATGCAGCATCCTTACAAATAGCTACTTCTGTGTTACCATGGTATTAAATGATGTGCCATATACATGTACCATGAAATTGACATGGTACACCAGGGTATTTCAGAAAAGTTCATGGACACAAAAGTGATATTATGAATTGGTACCATGCTTAAAACCTGTTTTAACTTTTTCCCCGCCATTGACGAGTTATCTCTTCTTTTAGAAGAAAACGCTTCCCCGCGAAAGACGAGTTTTTATGGCTTTTCGTGTTTTCACTGTTATACACTAGGGGGCGCTATTACACATCTTCCGAATGAGTACAAAAAACAACACGTGACAGGACGGGAAACGAGCGATCTCTTAGTAAACAGATTCATATTAAAAATATGCCCATCAGCATCATGGCAGTATATAAATGAAAACTGCATAATGTCATAAGTGAAAATCATCAAAATCGCTGGTGGTGGCTGGCAACTTTTTTCAAAAATGCTGGCGGGGAAGGAGTTAATACCATAGTACTATTGTATGATTTAACAAACTTACATACCTAGTAGTAATTCAACATTAAATATTCAGATTCATACACAACTGGCACATACCACCATTTATCATAATCTATTCTATCACAAAAAAAAAACGCACCACATGAAAAAGCACTGCTGTACTAAATACTTCCTGTCTCGCCAAACGTTTGTTTGTTTGTTTGTTTGTTGACATTGCAGTGATGATCATGAGTCATATCGAGTCAGTGTGTGTATGTAATTAGTTTCTTGTTTCTCTAGAGTGAGAGGACACTCTTGTTCGATGCCATGAAAACAGAACTGTTGGAGAAGATCCGCAGACTGGAGGAGGACAAACAGAGCGTAGACATCACCTCAGGTACCAACACGACACACACAGACAGACAGACAGAGACAGGCTTCCATGTTTTATGGGGACATACCATAGGTGTAATGATTTTTATACAGTACAAACTGTAGTTTCTAACCCCTTACCTGTGTCAGCGTGGGTTTACGCCACAGTCCAAAGACATGCAGGTTATGTGAAGTGAACATTCTAAATTTTCCCCCGACTTGTGTGTGAATAACAGACTTGTGTATGGATTAACTGGTTCTTGCCATGAATATAGCCATAGATGCTGGAATGGCGTTAAAGGGGTCCTATTATGCTCTTTTACAAAGTCTTGATTTTGTTTTGGGGGTGTTATAGAACATGCTGTCATGCTTGGTGGTTCGAAAAACGCATTATTTTTCACATAATTTACATTATTAAAATAACATTCTCCCCATCCTGGCACAAACGGCTCGATTAGTTCCGGCTTTGATGAAGGTCCACCTACCGAAAAACAAAATGTGTTGTGACTGGTTAGCTGTCCCAATGCGTTGTGATTGGCGAACAGTGTCATCCCGTTCACGGTGTGTGGAGGCAGGCAGGATGACAAGGACGACAAGGATTCCAATAAAGATATTTAATGTAGACACAACAAGGCAGATTCGGGTAGATGAGACAGACACACTCGGGGTAACATTCAAAATAACCAGCAATACTAGAATACATGAGACAGGAACTTATAGGGCAGATAACAAGGGGCAGACAGGTGAGCACACTGAGGATAATTAACTAATTATTGAACGGGCTAAACCAACAAAAGGGGAAGAAACCACAACAAAAAGTCCACAGGGGCGTTACATTACTCCCCCCTTCCGGAAGGTGCGTCCTCGCACCGTAGTAACAGAGGGAGGGGCAGAGGGGGACAACACAGAGGATGTGAGATGGTGACAGGGGAAGGCAAAGGGGTGGCAGGCAGAGCAGACAGGTGGAGGTTCCGGCGGAGGACGGACTTCTAGGAGGAGGACGGCTAACAGAGTCCAGGGAGGTGACGATGGAGGGAGGAGCCAGGGAGACGACAGGAGGGAACCGGAGCAGGAGGAGGAGCCAGGTGGGACCCAGGCCACAGCCATGATGGTGGCACCCACGGTGGAGCCGACGGAGGGAGGAGGAATGTCCAACCGACTCCAGGGGGCCGTCGACCCACGGCAGAGCAGGTGGAGGAGAGCCAGAGCCGGAGAACGGAGAGCCAACGAGACCGGGGATGCACGATGATCCGGGGGGCCAGGGTGAGCCGGGAGCTCTGGCACCGAGGCGGAGCTCCTGAGATCCAGAGATCCGTGGTGAGCCGGAGCGACTGAGGACCAAGGTGGAGCTGACGGGAGGAAGGAGCCCAACGGAGCTGGTAGGACAGAGCGACGAGGCGCAGCCAGAGGAGAGGAGTCCAGAGGCGATGGCGGGTCGACGCCCGACCAAGGCGGAGCCGGAGGGACGAGGGAGCACGGTGGAGCTGATGAATCGATGGGTGACGGTGGAGGCGAGGAAGCTAGGAGCCGAGGTGATCCACTGGTCTACGGACCGCGATGCGAGTCCGGGCCAGGGAGGGCTTCGGAGGTGGAGGTGAGGGAGACTCTGACCATGGTGACGCTGGAGGAGGCCGGAGCAGGTGGGCGGGCGGGTATCTTTGAGGAGCGGGCACTGGAGAGAGCTCTTCGGCTGGAGCCCTTCCTGCGCGGAACTAGGGATCGGGAGCCATTCCGAGGCTCAACAGGGGATCGGGATCCATTCCGAGCTCGAACCGGGATTAAGAGCCATTCCGAGGCTCGACAGGGGATCGAGAGCCATTCCGAGGCTCGACAGGGGATCGGGAGCCATTCCTAGGCTCGACGGGGGATCGGGAGACATTCCTAGGCTCGACAGGGGATTGGGAGCCATTCCGAGGCTCGACAGGGGATCGAAAGCCATTCCGAGGCTTGACAGGGGATCAGGAGCCATTCCTGGGCTCGACAGGGGATCTGGAGCCATTCCTGGGCTACACTGAGGATTCCGAGGTCTCTCCTCCTCATTTTGGCACTGAATTCCCTCCATAGTCCGCTCACCCTCAGCCATGATGCAGGGGGCGGAGCTCCTCTCCACGCTCACACCATCCACGGCTTGCTCCCTCGTGGTGGGCACTGTCGCCGGCTCTCGCACCTGGTCTGACGCGTTGGGCTCAACATCCGAGGCGATCCTCTGCTCAGTCGCTTGGCTTTGCTCTGGCTCGCGGATCGCTGCGGGAAATGTCTCTCCGTCATTGGTGGGCTCAGGCTTATGCTCCGTACCATGGTGAGATGGTGGGCTGGGCTCAGGGTCCTTAGTGGGGCTGGTGTCGTCGTCAGCGATGCCAACGGTTAGCTGGGACTTGCAGGACACTAGCACCCACTCGATGAAGGCGGCGAGGCTATCTCGAGGACCATCCCCAGACAACTGCGCTCGTGTGGTGGCGTTAAGTCCAACTCTATAGAAGGTACAGAGGCAGTTGTCTGGGTAGTGCGTGAGGTGGGCCAGGGACAGAAAGTCGTTTGTGTGGTCCTCAAGAGAGCGTTCCCCCTCCTCCAGCAGGAGGATTTCGAAGGTGGTGTAATCCATAGAAAAACAAAAATAAACACTGGCAAAAACTGGAAAAAACAAAGGAGGGGAAAGATGCCGCTATACTTTACTTTTGGGTCGGTTATTCTGTCACGGTCCCGGTGTGTGGAGGCAGGCAGGATTCGAGTGACAGACAAGGTTCCATAACGATATTTATGTAGACAACAACATGCAGATCTCAGAAGGATGAGACACACCCACTCGGGTAACATTCAAATACCGACACTGAACAGAATCCAAGAGACAGAAACTATTAGGGCAGATCACGAGGGGCATACAGGTTGAGCACAGCTGAGGTCCTTAACTCTGATTGAAACCAACAAAAGGGGAAGAAACCACAACAGACAGTCCATGGGGGTATCATCTGCTTTCGGAAGCCCAAACAAATACGTTTGGGCACGGAGGTGAAAAAAAGTGTTTCAGGTGGTCGCGCACCGGATGAGAAGCGCAGCGTTGCGTCGCGCCACATCACGCCACGTCTTTAAAATTCAAATACATTATTTTTTATGAGTGTAGGCACACCGGCGGCGCCCAGCTATGTCGTGTTATACTTGTAAGATTTGTTCTAGACATGCTGAAAATTTTAAGCTACAGCACAGCAGCTCTTCTTCTTCTTCGTTTTCTCTGATGCACTAATTCTGCAGCAGCACTTCTTCTTCGTCGCCTCGTCTGATGCACTCACTCAACCAAGCGCTCTAACCACAACCTCACCCCTCCCCACCCCCAACCATTCGAATTTCTGTAGGCAGGAATTATTTTTTAATGATATTCTAATGGGCCGCCTTTGTGATATCACAAAGCCCGGAAACCACACGCTGTAGTCCAAATGAGCCGTTTGTTGTAGTTCTTGAAAATGGATTTTTTTAAAAACTAAATATCTCCCTTTGGCGTGGACTTTGAGATTTGTAACTTTCTAGACTTTTTAATGCCCAAACATACACACTACAAACTGACTAAAAATCAAAAAGTGAAAGCATAATAGGACCCCTTTAAAAAAAAAAAAAAAAAAAACTATCCTACCCTAAGTCCCCCTACCCCTCCAACACAAATTTTCCTGCATTTTTAGATTTTCAAAAAACTTAATTTTGTATGATTTATAAGCTGTTTTCCTCATGAGGACCAAAAAAATGTCCCAACAAGGTCAGAATTTACTGGTATTACTATCTTTGTCGGGACATTTGTTCCACATAATGTAGATAATACCAGACTCACATACACACGTTTACCTTGCACTCAGAATAGGTATATATGTCTGCATAGATGTCTTTTGTTTCATTTAAAGCTTAATATTATTACTACTTCTGAATCTCTAACCTTAATAGAAAACGGGACTCGTCAATTTATTTCAATTTTTTTTTTACTTTATATTTTGGTTTTCCGTTGATCTTTGTAATTCAAGGTCAAGGTTTGTTTATACAGCACCTTAAAAGTAAGTAAAAAAAAAGTAAACACGCGTTTCTAACCAAGGTGCTTCACAACAGACATAAAATAAACATCATCCTGCAATGAAACAACAACAGATAAAAAAATAATAAAGTACAATGATGGTATTAACTGAAATATGTATAAACAGTGAATAATATGAATAAACATATAACAGTGAATAAATATATAACTATTTAAAATAATTGAAATACGGTGCTATACAGTATTATAGTGTATAATGTTAATATAGCAGAGGTGAGATGAAATTCTAACAGCTTGTAATGTAAATCAGTGAGCTTTGTATAACCATATGACAGACTACTTACATAAAATACAATTGTCACATAAATATCAATTGTCACTCTATATCTCCCATATATGTCTTAATAAATGCATTAATATTCTTAGTTTACAATCAAGCTCTGCAGTTCTTATTGTGGGGGCAAACATATAATGCACTGCAATGTAATTAGAGTGTAGAAAAACGCTTTGTCTAAAGCGAATGTATACTGATTTGGTGCTTTTAAATGGATGGTATTCTATTTATTTATAATCAAGTATTTTTCCAGTTTAATATATATCAAATATATACATATGTAATTTATAATCAAAATCTTTAGTCCAGTTATTCTTACATTTATTTTATAAATGAAAGATTTCACAGCAAAAAGACAAGTGTACTGCAACCTGAACGGGGACGTGTTTGGAATCATAATAAAAGGCCTTTAACTTGCTAAAAAAGTATAAACAAGTATATACTACACTTGTATTAGTATATCCTGCTTGTATGCTGTTTTATTCAACAGGCTTTTAGCAAAGTTTTGATCATGTTAATAATATAGCTGCGTATCAAATATAATACAGTAGGCCTTATTGGGTTAACATACCTTAAACACTGTCAGATCTGTGGCAGAGTCTGGCATCGGGGTCTTTTCGCTGTCAGACTTGTGGGGAGATTTTAGGTATTATTGTTCACTAGGAATTTCTAGTTTAGAAACACACAAATACTCACAAGATCCATAAACACACAAACTTGCTCTTTATCAATCAGAGTGGTTGAATGATGAAGTGAGGATGAAGAAATTTAAGAGAAGGAGTCTCCTGATTCGCCCAGATGGGAAGAAGAAGGCAGCTCTTGTGTCAGGTAATAAAGTATTCTCTTTAGATTGAGATCCATCTCTTTCCCTCTCATTTAGTCAGCACTTGCCTTCTAGATTAAATCTTGTTCCAGCACCAACTTTATTGAAAAGGTCTTAAAATAGATTAAAAAAGTTCACCAGAGGCCACCAGTTAACAGATTGATTATACAGGAATCACACATGGCTCGTTTCATTAAATAATATAACTGTCTTACCATTCATTGTATTGCCATAGAATATACTGTCTCCTGAAACGGTATGATTTTTTTTATTGTTTGGACCTTTTCTGGGAAAGAAATTTTTAGGCCAACTAACAGCCTACTTTAACCAGCACGCTATACCTCTTATCCTCACTCGGTTTGAAGAAGTTGTGTTCCTCAACATGGCTGTCTATTTTTCAGGGCCATACATAGTGTATATGCTAAGAGACATTGACATTCTAGAGGACTGGGCGGCCATCAAGAAGGTATTCAAGATGAGTGATCAGTTCTTCACTCACGGTGAACGTTTGTGATGGATTGTGACTTTTATCTCTCTGTCTTCCAGGCAAAAGCGGCACTGATGCCTACGAAGAAGAAAGCAGACAGTAAGTCAGTTATTAAATGGCACTGTGTTCATTTAAGTACTTTATTGAAGCTTTCCTGTCAGTCGCTGTCTTTCTCAGGAAGCTACACTGGGAGGTCAAGGACCTCATGGTAGTCAGGTGAACCTCATTAAACTTTGCCAAAACTGACTGAATTAACTCCTTGTAAATTTATTGAAGGCAATCATGTGCACTGACCATAAGAGACCTTGCCTTGGGCTAAATATATTTAACCAATGATTTCTTTCTAACGACAAGATTGGCATAGATTTCATTGATCAATATAGGATTCTCTCTATCTTTAACAATGTTAATTATTATGATTATTATTAATAATCATTTTTAAATTTGAGATTCAAGTTTGTTTTTGTGTATCTTGTATGTGTTGATGCATGCTTTTAAATAATGGGGTCTATATTTATGAAAAGACTTCATAGTAAACATGCCTTCAGGGATACTCGTACACTCGTAGACAAACACACACAACATGTATAGAGTTACTGTCTGTCTCTAGCTAAAATGGATGCAAAGGCTTAAGCATGTTCTCCATTGGCATCCCAGTTGCTTCCATTAGCCCTGACCTTCACTCACAAGCTCTATCTGTCTGGCCTCTGATTAAGTTAGATACAGAGGTTTGATTTATAGAGCCATTTCCCTCTCTGTCACTCCAGACTGATTGACTGAAACTACTTTGGCTTTAATGTCACATTTAGAGTCTTGTTCTATCTCTAAGAAAAATGGTTTGACATGTAACATTTGATTGTGCTCTGTCTCTCATTTGTCTTTTTATTTCTCCCAGATCTCACTCTTTCTTTCACTCTCATCCCTCCATTTCTTTATTGTCTTTCTCTGCATCATAGGAATCAATTACAACCAAATACTGTACACCACTGTTATAATACTGCACTTGTGAAAAAGTGTGCTTAATTGTACTGAATGTACACTTGTAGTGTACTTCAAATCTTAAAAAAAAAACTGTACTTGCGATGATATCTACATACAAGTTTCTGTAGAAATGACATTAAAGTATATTTTTAGTTTACCATAATGCTTGTCAGTACATTCAGCAGTACACTTTAATATAAAGTATGCTAAATACTTCTTTTCACAAGGGGTACAGATCTAATGATGCAGTTTGCATTTGATAATCAATCAATAATCAACTGGACAAACTCTTAATACCTAACTCTTGTACTACACGGTAAGCTTTCAGCAATAAATGACCAGAAGATATTCAAAGTTAGGCAGGGCTAGTTAATGCAGCCACAGAAATGGAAACTGATCTACAAAATCTGTCACTCGTCTCGTCGCGGTCACAGCTAGTTTAACAGATTTACTTGGAAAAGATACGTTTTATCACTTGCTGTCACTGAGAAAAAGGGTACAAAACTTTGTCACTTTCAAAAGGTACCATTTACATATGTACTTAATATGTATATGTAGTTAATATGTACACTTTAGGTACTAATACATATCTGTAACCCCTTAGCATTCCTGGAAAATGTAAGCACAAAATGTACCACGGACGGTATGTTGCATGGAACACTAACAGGCTAAGGTACTAATTTGCATCCTTCAGAGCTAAATAAGGCACAGAGGTGTACCTTTCGAAAAAGTATCGTCCCAGTGACAGATTTTGTACATGTACTTTTTTTTTGGAGTGTTATCTTGTCGCGCCTGTGAACAATTTAATGACAGCAGTTTCACTTTAGCTAGACAGCCCTATACAGTGACATAAAATGTCTTGAAAACAGAGAGTTGGAGCATTATGAGCTATTAAAGCGCAACATGTTGAAGATGGTGTGCGTGTCTGTTTGTCTCTCAGACAGGCAGGTGCCCGTGCGTTGTGAAGGTGGGGATCTCTTCTATGATGGAGAGAGATTCTCCAAAGGCAGCAGTGTCGTTCTAGAAGTCAATGACGACAGCCCGGCACAGTCAGTACATCATAAGACATAAGACCGCATGTGTCTTCGCTTTGGGTTTGTTTGCAAAAACATTTTAATTGAAATGGTCTCCCTGTTTTCTTGTGTTTCTTTCAGGGCCATGATAACAGGGATCAGCACAGGAGAGGTCTGGTTCAAGCGCACAGATGGCACCAAAACCAAAATCTACATCTCCCAGCTTCAGAAAGGCAAATACACCATACGAAAAGCTTAGGGAAGATAAACGTTACACTCAGAGAGTGTGTGAACGTACCCTTTAATAATTAACAAATAACACACACATTTACCAACACCTTTAGAACAGCTTATAACAATCCAATTGAATGCTATGCACTGGTATTGATCAGACCAGAGACTTTATGTATAGTGACTTATGATCCCAGATCAATTTCGCCTTTTTTATATACATATTTTATTATGATTATAATAATAAGAGGGATCTGGTTCCAGAGCAACACTGTTGGCATCAAGTAGGCAATTTCTGGTGCAGCTAAAGTTCATTCATTAATTCAAACACAACATGGACTTACAAAGCCTGTTGACCAAATGCTAAAAGACCATGAAGTCTTTCTGTATCATAATGCTTATCACACTGTATACATTCATAATACTTCGTACTGACCTTATATGAAGTCTGATATACGCTCAGATCATTGTGCGTTTGTTTGTTTGTCATTTAAAATGAATATAAAAGTCCATTTCATGTACACTAAAGACACCACAGGGGCAAAAAGGACTGCACTCACACATGGACTCTTTTCTATCTTGTGCTGCAACTGCTTCTTTAAACTGATCTTGGATCTGTTTTTAATAGCCAAGGTTTGTATATTAGAAGGAAAAGCGCTGTCTCTACCCAGAACACAATCAAACACTGAGTTCACTCAGAAAAACAAGAGATGTAACATTTTTTTTTCAGTACCTTTTGAAAGACTGTTATTGTAATACATAGTATTTATAGACATCTGTAAAGTGATCTGAAACAGAGGGTGCTTTTTAAAACCTATTTATGAAGTGTTCGAGATAATCATGTATTTATAACAAGAAGCATTATTAAAATCTTGTCCCTGGCTGGCAGGATTGTTTTACTGTGTTACAGACAACCTCTAACACGATCACACTCCACAATCCTCCATGAGCAAACACCCTGGACTGGTTCTTGTATCAGCGAACCTGGCAGCAGATGGATGGGGAAGGCGGCAGGGAGGGAAGGGCGTGAATGTCAAGGGAGAGAGAAATATGGAGCAGGATTTAGGATTTAAGAGGGAATGACAAAAGAGATCGCAAGGGGAAGAGACATGGCACAGGAAATGGCAGGTGGAGAGGAGGAGGAGTCCATCTGCCCCAAAACAATAGGTTGCCCACATCCACACTTCTCCGAGCATACATTACCCACGCTTCCATGCAGGTCAGCTTCATTTAGTCTCAACGGGAGACATCATGGGTAATGCGGTCTTAAGACCGAAAGAGCCAAATGTGAATAATGAGCTGACTTGTAGGGGATAAGAAGGGACATAATCTCTTTCCAACTGTGTCTGGAAACCACTGAGCATCAGGCACAGATTGAGGAACTGATTTCATGCGCCTGGTGATGGGAAAAAAGATATCTGACAGGCAAATGAAATTTGTCAGTGGAGATAAAATTAAAGCTATTTTGGCATGGGA
>JADLZN010009894.1:0-23805 GCA_018155175.1 Sinocyclocheilus anophthalmus
GTAATTTTTGTCACACGGTACAACACTAATTACTATTTTTGCATTATTGTAAATGATAGGTTTAGGTTTGGTTAGGTGTAGACGTTAATAAAACACAAACTAATAGGTAACATGTCATTTATTGGTATTCCGGTTTTAGCTGTATTCCCTTCTAGCCCAGGTAGTGTATTAATTTACAAGAATACATGAGTTTAATATATATCAGATTACGACATTTAACTACTTTTAGATGTGATTGCTTCTGGTTTTTAAAACTCATGACTGATAATCGCTAGTAAATAACGCAAAATAAACATCGGCAAATTTTTTTAACAGTATTCACTTTCTTGCTTTCTTTCATTTAGACAGCTTTAGAGTTTTTATTTATATTTTAAAATTGAGATGACACATGAACCATAGCATTGACGCATGCGTTTTTTGTTATTTTAAAACACCGAAGCACTTGTACCACGCATTTTTTTATTTATTTATTTATTCTTTTTTTTCTCTTCTATTAGTTTCGTTTAATTTTCGCGACGCCTCAAACCTTTTATTTTTGAAACTATTCGTAATGTCGTCGTCAGAGCTGTGTTCACACCCAAAACATTCAGAGACTTGTAATGTAATTTTGCGTGGTAAATCTACTAAATTCTGCACAACAGAAATGAGCGATTTGACAAGTAACACGTGAGATTCTTGACTTCAAGAAAAGCAGCTAAATAACTACATCATGGACAGTGAATTCCCCAGACAAGAGCACTTAGGTGAGAGTTTTTGTTTTGTTTATTTGTTAGAAATGCCGCAAGTGTGTCATTTATCATCGAAGAATTTTCTTTCTTTGCAGATATTTGAACTTTAACTCTTTAGACAGCTACAAACAATTGCTTTTTAATTGCAATTTTAATATTTACTCACCCTAACTCCACTGACCTGATCATGGTTGTTTTATTTTGACAATGCTTTAAAATGTAATTCCAGACAGAATTCCTCTCTCTCTCTCGGCCCTGCGCCTCTTGGTCCCTCCTGTGCGCCTCATGTCTGCCTTCATGTGGAGAACTGTACAGCAGAAGGATGTGCAGCAGTATGGGATGCTGGCAGATTTGGTTTCATTGGTGTCAGAGGCAGTTCCAGAACTGGTTAGTCATAAACTTGGAGTTCAACTCATTCTAGGACTGCGTGCAAAGGTAAGTGACCACAGATGAGTTGGTCAAATGCTTCAATAAATATATTATTCATGGAAAAATCATAGCTGAATAGTTGTCTGATAACGAATACTCTTTTTCTTCTTGCATCTAGCTTGTTTTGGAGTTGTGTGAGAGAGACAACGCTGCTGACATGCACGCAATTCATACTCACCTCAACAGCATTCAACTTGTAATTTTCATCATTTTATAATTATGTCTTATTACTGATACTTTCGAGCAATTCTAGCTTTTCGTTGTTCCAGTGTTTCAAACACTGTAAAGTGTTAACAAGAAATGAAAACGATTGTGATGTCAAACAGGTGGATCGCACTGTGGTTGGAGAAGCAGGTGTTGGTTTTGTGGAGCTGGTCCAAACACTTATTAAAGATGTGGATGAGAAGGAGCATTTCTTCCTGGTCAGATCTTATAAACATTATGTTAAGGGTGCTTTTGATTCTTTTTTTTTGCTTATTTCTCTGTCCTTCTTTCTGGTTTCTATAGCACGTGTTTCCTGTGGATTTCGGCACTGACTTTGACTCAGCCATTCAGGTCCTGATGTGGCATTTCCTGTCTAGGCTGGAGCACTTCCTGCCAATTCCTGACCTTCAGCAGGTGGGTCACGAGTCATTCTAGAATCCTAGAAGTTGTGTTTGGGAGCTACAACCAATTTTATTCAACCTGGAGTTTTTGCAAAGATGACACTGAAAACTAAAACACTATTTTTTATCATCTTGTATCATATTATAGTACTACTTTGGGAGAAACTATCCACTATGATCTAGTCCTTTAAGGCATATATTATGGATATTTGGATTATCGTGATTTCAACAGTGTTATTTTAGTATTGTTTATAAACTTTTATAACAGTTTTATTAATATTTTGAATGAGCTCTTTTTATATTTTAATTGAATTAAAATACATTTTTATTAGTTTAAAGTTTGTAAATACTTTTTTTTTTATTTCAGTTTTAGTTTTAGTTCAGTTTTAGTTTTTATGTACTTCTAATTAGCATTTTATTGCTTCAACTTAAACTTATTTCAGTTTAGTTTATGTTTTTCATCTAATATTGATCATTTATTTTACTTCAGCTTTTTTCACTTAACAGAAATGGTTTTTAATTGTTTTAGTTAATGATAACAACACTTTCAATATTTATGAAAGATTTTCTAATAAATTAGGTCAAAAAAGAATTGTATATGTCCTAAGTTTGCTATTGCTAACCTTTTGGTTTTAGACTCTGGCTTGGCTTGACCCAATGTTGCCTGTTTCTAAAGAGTGTGAGGAGTTCAATAGTCATTCAGATCACTTAAAGACACTGTTTGAGCACTACAAGAACCTTGGACATCTAGATACCAAATGTAAGAATTTTATGAAGCCTGTTTGTCTCCAACAATATGCTGAAACCAATAACAGTCACGGTAGCTTCTGTTTCTAACAGTATATTTCCATATTGTGGCAGATTCTTGTCAGCCCATAAATGCAGGAAACTGCATCCTGTCCACACTCTCTGGCAAAGCAGGTGACATCCATCAGAAAACAGTAGGTCACGTTCAGATGTTCGACAGACGGACTTCGGACCACATTCAGAAAAGTGCCGTGGAGTCAGTAGTAGGAGCATCTGAATGTGCTGAGACTCTGGTAGGACCGAATGAAGATGGAGAGCATCTCATTCTAGAATCAGAGTGTGCAAGAGGTGTGGGTTTAAATGATTCTGTGCTAACACTTCGAGAAGACCACAGATCTACAGATGTAATAGAGGAATCAGACTCTAATACTGAACCGTCAGAGTTTCTATCATCTCCTTTGTCTGCGCAATCAGTGTCTGAAAATAGTGCTGTACCCAAAATAATTGTGGGCAAGGGCAGATCTGCATGGAAGCCTAAAACAGCGTTGAAGATTAAAATGGTCAACCTACAAAAGCTGACGAGAAAACCAGCAACTTCTAAGAAAACGTATGGAACAAACCTGCAGCATCAGGCAGAGGTAGACTCCGTTACCTCAGAAAACAAGTAAGCTTATCATTTGCTTATTGTTGTCGCAGTTTCAACATTAGTATTACTATGCTCGCGATCATAAGATATAACATAAGGATATGTAAGAACATATTCTTGAACATATGTGTGACTCCTAATGTCTTCATTAAAACAAATTGGGTACACACTACACAGAGCAAATATTGTTTATTATACTATAGTATAGGTTGTTGAAATTCATATCTGAGTTAAGATGACTTACATGGGCTCTTAGAAATGTTGGTTTCAAGTGTTGTTTTTGTTCACTATTAAAAGCCATTTTCTGTAATTGAAATAAAGCTGAAATAAAAAAAATATATAAATATTATATAACCTTAACTTAAAAAAACAACACTTTTACATAACAAAACAAATAGTTTAAATTGAATTGCTAAAAATATAAAACAAGAATCAAAATAATCAAATCTACACCTGCATGCCAAAGCACAAAATTACTACCTACATTAAAATGGGGTAAAAGATAAAACTTAGAGACGCTACTTACAAGTTTGTTATAATGATAATATAAAAATAGTTGCATAGGGTTTTAAAAAACCTTTTAGCAATTTTCAAGAAAGAATTCAGTTTTCAATTTCAGTTTAGACTTAAAAAATATCACATGGTATAACTTTCAAATAAAAAGTAATATATTTATTTCTTGTATAATACATCATATGTATCAATAACTGTACTTAATCTTTTAAATGTTTTATTAATGCTTTATTTTTTTCAAGGTAAATTTTTTTATTTTTTTTAAATATGAATTATTAATTCATATATATGACTTTTTTGAGGAGTCACATAACACATGACATTTCACAACTTTAACTTGCACATCTATTTATTGTGGTACTATTGTTAAATGATTTTAGGGGTCACCCTGTGGAGTCTGATACATCTGATTGCACCTTAGATAACACAAGTGAGTCACTTTCTAATCACTCCACTATTTATTTTGAGGTTCTGATGTACAGATGCCATAGAGGTACATATCAAAAAATGAATGAATGACTATGTTGATGATTGTTTATTTTTACAGATGGATCCTCTCACACATACTCATGCTTGCAGTGTCCATTCAATCACTCTCAGGTGGAAAACCTCAGAAGTCACATAATGAAAGTCCACTCCACTAAGGTTATGGGAAGTGAGACTGCAGTCGACCCCTCTTTGCCCAACAGCTGCCATGTTTGTGGCAAAAGCTACAGCTTCCCATGCTTATTAAAAGCCCACCAGCGCACCCACACCGGAGAGCGTCCTTTTCTCTGTCCGGTATCTAAATGTGGCCGCAGTTTCTCCCATTCCTATGCCCTCCGTCGCCATAGACTCGTTCATGTGGCCATCCTAACATCACCAAATGATGTTCCTGAGGAAAACAAAACACAAAAGCCAGAATCCCAAACTTATGACTGTCTGTACTGTGTAGAGACCTTCAGCTCGCTCAGCGCCAGGAGAGACCATCACAAGACCCACCCTGAAGAAGCAGTGCATCGCTGCAACGCCTGCGGGAAGCAGCTCAGCTGTCAGGCAGCTCTAATCAGACACAAGCGGATCCATGCAGAGGAACGACCCTATAAGTGTACCGAATGTCAGTCCACCTTCATCTGCTCAACCTCGTACAAACGACACATGCTGACCCATCAACCAGAGAGACCATTCCTTTGTACCTGTGGGAAGGGCTTCACATACCGTGGTGCTCTTTTGGCTCATCAGCGCATCCATTTGGAGGAGAGACCATACCATTGCACGGACTGCGGAAAGGGTTTTCTGTACCCCGGGGCTTTGGCGAAACACCAGAGGACCCACTCCAAAGAGAAACCATGTGGGAAGAACTCTAATATAGAGAACTCTCTTTGTTCACACTCGGACAGCCACGGCACAGAGAAAACTTTTAAATGCACTCAGTGCGACAAGTCATTTGGGTTCAAGGCCAGCTTGACCCGGCATAAACTCACACACACCGGAGAAAGACCATTCCTTTGTGCAGACTGCGGAAAGGCCTTTTTCTCCCTTGGAGAGTTGCTTAAGCACCAGCGCTACCACACAGGACATAAACCTTTCCAATGCTCAGACTGCAAAAAGAGTTTCACGCAAGCCTGCTACTTGCAGGTCCACATGAGGCACCATACAGGCATACGGCCTTATTCGTGTTCTCAGTGTAACAAGAGTTTCTTCAGTTCTTCCCGCCTTAAGAGACACCTGCGGATTCACACGGGAGAGAAACCCTTCCAGTGCTTGGACTGCGGAAAAAGATTTCAACAGTCATATCATCTGAAAGTGCACTTCCAGACTCATGTAGAAAAGAGATCTGAAGGCAGGGTGTCTAATGCTTCATTTATGGCATCATAATTACTTAACTTGGGGGGAAAGAATATAAAATATTATAAAGTTAAGAGTTTACACACTTTTTGATTTTTGTTTTCATATTTGTTCTCATACACACAGGAACCTGTAATGTGAATCAAATTATGTTTTATATCAACAGTAAGTGAAAATGATGTGGTTAGGGACATGTACAAACTGTTTAATAAGTGTTTATTTGGTGAACAGTTTGTTTTGGTGTTTTTATGGCTGAGGGCAATAAAAAACATATTACAGTAACTATAAAGGTTTTATATTATAACCTCTATTTATGTATTATATAAGGGTTAAATGACCTAACACCAAAGTAAAATGCGACTCTAGTTTTAGTTTGGTTAATTTGATCTAAAAGACGAGCCTCGACTGTGCCTCGAAGGTAAATTGGAAAGCTTTGCATTGTCTTATTAGTTTTTCAGTGTAAGTTTAAACAACATATACATAAACCAGTGCCTGTCCTCTGCACTACTTGCACCGTCCGGCAGGTGGCACCAACACAACGTCCAACACAATTAAAATGCGTTCCACGTGTTCACTGTTGCTCCACAGTGTTTACAATACCTACCAGCAGCTCTCAATAACAATAAATGGTATGAAAACATTATTTTTCATCATCATCTTTCTGGCTCTGGATATAGTTATTGATTAGATTTAACAGCAGATGATTTTGAAACTGAAATATATATATTTTATATTTTGAAAATTATGCTCAAACCATAGCCTATTGAATCTAATTTGGATTCAACTCCCATGTCTGTGGTTCATCAGCAAAGAAGCATAGGTGAAAATATAATCAAACAAATGATATGCCTTTAATGTGATAAATTGACAAAAGACATGACAAAGTACAGAAAAATGAACAAACAACAAAAACAAAAAGGAATGCTGATTTCTTGCTGTTGATGAGGAATGCTTATTTCTTGCTGTTGATGACCCTAACAAAACCGACCTGGAGCTCAGGTCTTAAAAGCATTTCAGTGCCCAGTGAACCCTGTGATTCTGAGAATCCCAGAAGAAGAAAATTCATTGAATTTAAGCTTTATACTTTAGGTCTTTGAGACCCCAATCAGAAGATGATTTATGTATTTTAAGCCTTCTGAATTCATATGCTAACTTGGTCATTAATTTTAGTATACTCTTTCCTCCAGTGAGTTGTTAATTGGTGCTTGATTAAAACTGGATCATCCGATATGATTTGTAAATGAATCATTTAGACTGGGTTTCCAAAACAGATCAATTGATTCTTTGAAAAGATCTGACTTTTTCCACCAACTGGACATTACTGACTGAAAATCTTGACATTTCAATTTGTTCCTCACACACATCTATAATATGGCTTTTGAAGACTTGGAATGTAGTGCACAAATTTCATGGACTGCTTTTACTTAAATTTTGCTTTTACTTACTGCATCCTTTTACAAGCTTGAAAGCTCCATTACCCTCCATATTTTCCTCTTCCTTTAGGTTTCTACAGCTGTCATTAATGGACTCCCAAAAAGTAAGATTCCTGCCTTTCTTTCCTTTTTTCCCCTCACAGAGAAACATAAAATCAATACAGCTATATTAGAACACAAAGCAGCAAAGGGCAGACACTTGTGGGTGGTTGTTTGGAGTCCCTTGGTCCATTCATTCTGTAAGTGTTTCCAGCTGGGATGGGAGAGGCCGGCGCCTGCCCAGCTGCTGTGCACTGACCTTCCACTTACAAAGTCATTTACTAATGCAAGAAGCACAAGGATCCATATGACTTTGAAATTCTTTTTTGGTGATTGTATCTTTTCAAGAGGATTTTATTTAACTCAACTCTGCCATTGGCATGCTGTATGTTAGGGCCATAATGGTTCTCCACTAGTAGATGAGTTTTTTTCTTCGGAACAGATTTGAAGAAATTTAGCGATCATTTGCTCACTAATGGATCTCTGCAGTGAATGGGTGCCGTCAGTAATGAAGTCAAATGAACTGATGAAAACGTTATAGTAATCCACACGGCTACAGTCCATAAATAATGTCTAGTGAAGTGAAAAGCTGCGTGTTTGGAGTACACAAATCCATCATACTTTCAAACTATCATTGCTTTTGGCCAATCCTAATAACGTTTCTTGCAGTGAAAAAGCCATATCCCTAGTTGTCCTCTTATCAGAAAGCCCATGACATATTTACAACTGTTTGGTTGTTGGAGGTTTTGATCTGGTGCATATTCTCTTCTGCTTCAGCAGATTTTTTTCATGTTGGGGGGAAAGCAATATATGGATAGAGATAAAAATCTTATGGCGAATTTGTTTTATTGCAGCTTTTCATAAGAGCATCTTTTCATAGATGTTAACGATGTACTGGAGTTGTGTGGATTATTGTTATGTTTTTAGCAGCTGTTTGGACATTCTGATGGCACCCATTCACTGCAAAAGATCCACTAGTAAAGCATGTGATGTAATGCTAAACTTCTCCAAATCTGTTACAATGAATAAACCATTTCAGCTACATCTTGGATGGCCTGAGGGTTAGTAAATTAACAGCAAGTTTTCGTTTTTTAGTGCACTTTTCCTTTCATTAAACACAAGACTGTAAGAGATACAACTTGATTGTCGAATTTAAAGGGTTAGTTCACCCAAAAATGAAAATTTCGTCATTAATTACTCCGCTCGTGTTGTTTCGAACCCTGTAAGACTTTTGTTCCTTTCGGACACAATTTAAGTAAATTTTGGCTGAAATATAGGGGCTGGGCTCTTTGACCCTCCCATGACAGCAAGGTAACTCCATTTCAAGGTCCAGAAAAGTACCAATTGATCGCGGCACTATGTAGTCCGTGGGGTTTGAGCATTTCAGTGCTGTCAACTGTAAGATGGTTACTTCGCTACGAGAATCACTTTTTTTGCTCAAAGTAAACAAAATAACCACTGATTCACAGTTTGTCTCTACTGCGTCACTTGTGGACATGCGTTCACGACGGTATCATGACGCGAGTGTGTGGCGGCGCTGGCCCAGATCCGGCGTAATGGCGTCTATGGGAGGGTCAGAAGGCTCTCAGATTCATCAAAAATATCATAATTTGTGTTCAGAAGATGAACGAAAGTCTCACGTGTTTGGAAAGACATGAGGGTGAGTAAACAATGACAGAATTTTTCCATTTTTTGGGTGAACTAACCCTTTAATTCCAGTTGAGCATGTACGACTAATCACAGTGCAGAAGAGTTGATTAATTCTGAAAGGCCTGCAGTTCTCTATAACAGTGTAATTAGTAATAAATTAAAGACAGGGGAGTGAAAGGGGCACCCCATTTTTAAGTGACAAAAAGGCTATTTAAATGTTTGTCCAATGTAATTTGACACTCGTCCTTAACTTCAGTTTTAGTCTTCTCCTCATTAGCTTTACAGAACTATGGCAAACACAAGGGCACTGTTCTCTCTTTTTGTATAGATACCAACCACTTTTAGCATTTGTGTTATCTAATTTCCCCTCTCATCTCAAACAATCAATTACCTTGCTGAAGTAAGCCCTTAACGCCTTTAGCTGGAAATTGCCTTTGCGCCCAATGCAAGCCAAATAAAGCAGATTAGCCAGTTTTGATTGAATTCTGTAGGGCCGAGACCCTGACGAGGACAAATTCCCTCATCTGCCAAACATAAGTCTGTGTGAACAGCTCACAAACCGTGTCCCTGTTTGTGTTTTTGCTTTGTTTCAGAGAGCGGATTTTGCAATCTGGTATTCCATGGATTTGTTACTGAAGAAGTGAGGACAGAAGTGTGAGGACACAAGTGAAGGTGTGTGTGTGTATATGAGATCTAGTTCTTCAAGCACATGTATAACTAATAATCTCCACTTTAAAATACATGCTTTTAATCTGTCTGAATCTATCTGTACTGTGTGTGTGTATTATTTATGTAACATTTATTACATGTTAAATGTAGGGGTGTAAATATTTGTTTAGACAATTATTCGATTTGATTGTGATTCTTGAAATCAGTCGCTTCAAGTGTTTTGAAAGGTTTTATAATTATTTAAAAAAAAAATATTGGAGAAACAGTTTTTACTACAGTTGATATGGACAAACTAAGACATCAGGCTTTACATTCACAGCCTCAAAAATAAAATTTTGGATAAAGAAGTAATATACATTTGTTATTTATCCAATAAAAGGGATTATGTTGTAAACTAACACAAACAGACATGAGAATTTATTGAACCAATAATTAAAATATAAATGCATGTACAGTATAGGGGAATATAGATTATCAAATCAAACAGGGTCATAATCAGCCACATATTAATGGTGTATAACACGTAAGGAATGAGTGAAGACTAGTTAAAGCACATTTCTATGTATATTCTCCAAATATTCCAAAATACGCATAATAATAATTCACAATTTGGGAAGGAAAGCAACTGTTAATTTGGGTCACACTTTATTTTAAGGTCCAATTCTCGTTATTAACAAACCATTAGCTATGACTTTTGCCTCAATAAACTCCTAATTTGCTGCTTATTAATAGTTAGTAAGGTAGTTGTTAAATTTAGGTATTGGGTAGGATTATGGATGTAGAATATGGTAATGCAGAATAATTGCTTTATAAGTACTATTAAACAGCCAATATGTTATTAATAGGTATGCTACTAAGCAACTAGTTAATAGTGAGATTGGTCCCTAAATGTTACCTTAATTTGCTTTTAAAAAGAAGAAGTTTTAACACCGCAGCATTAACTTTCTTATAATCAGTTATTACATTTGATACATTTAATTTTTAGCATCAGATCAATGTATTTTTACCCAAAAAGGTTTCAGCCCAAATCAGGTTGCTCTGACATACACTGCCGTTCAAAAGTTTGGGATCAGTAAGATTTTTACTTGGAGTCTCATGTGCTCATCAAGGCTGTATTTATTTAAACAAAAATACAGAAAAAACTGTAATATTGTGAAATATCATTACAATTTAAAATAACTGTTTTCTGTTTCAGTATATTTTAAAATGCAGTTTATTTCTGTGATGCATAGCTGAAATTTCAGCATCATTACTCCGTCTTCAGTGTCACATGATCCTTCAGAATTCGTTCTACTTGCTGATTTATTATCAGTGTTGGAAACAGTTTTTGCTGCTCATGTTTTTTTTTTTTTTTTTTGGGAACTGATACTTTTTTCTGGATTCTTTTATGAATAAAAAGTTCAAACTCTTTTCTAACAATATCAGTCTTTACTATCACTTTTTCTCCATTTACACAAAATCCTTGCTGAATAAAATTCATTAAATTCCAATTCCATTTGAATAAATGCTGTTTTTTTTATTTTATATTCATAAAATAATCTTGAAAAAAGTATCACAGGCTCCAAAAAACATGAAGCAGCACAACCGTTTCCAACACTGATAATAATCAGCATATTAGACTGATTTCTGAAGGATCATGTGACACTGAAGACTAAAGTAATGACTGCTGAAAATTCAGCTTTGCAGTCACAGGAATAAATGGCATTTTAAAATATATTTATTTTAAATTGCAATAATATATCACAAAATAACTGTTTTTTCCTGTATTTTTGATCAAACAAATGCAGCCTTGAAACTACTTAATAAAAAATATAAAAAATCTACTGACCCAAACTTTTGAATGGTAGTATATGTTGACCTAGTTGCTTTGCGCAGAGAGCATCCAAAATACATTTGAACAGGTGTGCAATGGAACGGCGAATATCCTCTGTGAAAAAGGGAAAAACCATTTGTGGAAATGTGTATTAGAAAAGATAAAGAGACATGCTGTTAAGGAACACCACTGAAAGATAAACTGGGGCAGACAGTGCATTTCAGTTTTAGGAAATCATTAGTTTAGGAAAGGATTCACATACGAACGTTCAAACATGGTCCCGTGAGGGTCATTGCCTATATGAGGTGAATGTTACTTCGGTGTGTGTCTAGTGGGCTTTGTGATATTTAATAGCTCTTCTGAGAGCATGATAAAGTTTTAATGCATACATAAAGAGCCCTGCCTCTGCTTAATGAGCTAATCCGTTTAATGCTAACTTCACACCCACCAAAGAATCACTTCCAGTCTCCCCTCAGACACTAGACGGCGGCAGGACTATAAATAGACCTTTAATAGATTAATGCAGTTTCTGTGATTTGTTGTTGAGGTCAGATCCGAGGCTTCTAGAACTAGTGACAAATGAAGGTGATTGAATTGTTTTCTCAATTATGAATCTTCAGATCTGTCTTTTTTTTTTTGAGTTTCACACCTGTGTCACATGTGTTTCTCTGCAATTCTCATCACTCCGGCTTTAATGATGAGACTTTCACTTTCAAACACTCAGACAGAGCCAGTCTACCAAAAGCATCAGTCGGCGGCTGTGCCACTTTAGTGGCCTAGGCTTCTATGTTCAGACGGGAAGTCCAGAAATAGCCAGTCGCACAAACTTATTTGAGCTGTGTTATCCCCTCAGAGACAAACTTCCAGCCCTGGAACCAATTAGAGCAGGAGGAGCCCCTCCACCAGTCCAGCAGAGGCAGGAGACAGAGGCAGGTGCTACTGTCGTTCCTCTGGAGAAGTAATCAACAGCACCTCTGTTCTAAGGTGAGATGGGAAACTTTGGAGAGTGCTGGGTCACACTCGTCTTTGACTGACTGGTGTGTGAAAGAAGTCTAAAGGGGACTTAGAATTCTCCTTTGAGATATTTTTGCACTATAAAAACATACCACAGGTTTCAGAGGATATTTACACATTTGTCTTAAAGGCACAGTAGCAAAAAATGGTTCCAAGAGACAGAGGATTTAAAATGGTCTGATTTTAATGTGCAAGACTTTACTAATATTATAAGTAGACTTGTAGTATTAGTAAAACACTTTACAGTAAGGTTAAATTTGTAACATTGAAATTAAATTTCATTAAATTCCTAATTTTCAGCGTCCTTACTCCAGTCTTCAATGTCCTATGAGCCTTCAGAAATCATTCTAATATTCTGATTTGGTGTTCATGAAACATTTTTTATTATTATAAATGTTAAAAACAGTTTAACTGCTTAATATGTTTGTGATAACAGTAATACTTTTTTTTCCAGGATTTTTTGATGAAACATTTCAAAAGAACAGGATTTATTTTAAATAGAAATATTTTGTAATATTATAAATGCCTTTACTGACACTTTTGATCAATGTGTCCTTGCTGAATGAAATAATTAATTCATTTTATTAAATTTTGCTGGTGGCAAACTTTTGCACAGTAGTGTATAATACACCTTTCGAGTAGGATCAGGAAGAGATAGCTAGAGATCTGATAGACGTCCAAAAACACTGCAAAAGATAAATCTTTATTTCTCCCAGATTGTAACAGTAAAAAGTTAACAAGTGCAATTACAACTCCGCTGCCCCCCATCCCACCCACGGACTCCATAATAAAAACAGAGAGAAGTTTAACAGGTGGACGGCCATATCACACTTCAACTGAGATACCAACCACTATCACAGAACAAGGTGCTCTAGGCATGTACTACAGATTTACCGTAAGGCAATTTATAACCATTATAACATATTAATCCAAAACATAACACATCTCTCTTCCCTTCACAAGGGGAAAACTATTAGTTTCACCTTAAATAGATAAACAAGATCACAACAAGTTCTTCTCTATACACAACACAACTCAGCACAACGCTGTGTGTTATTGCAGGTGAATACTCACAGCCTAACAGTGGCTACTTTTACCTATGTCTAGTTGGTTTCGACTCAGTGCACAAGTTCAATAGGGATAAAAATGATGTTGCTGTATTTCTACAATGAAGTGACTTTCCAGATCTACACTCCATGAAGTCAAGTTTCAGGTTATTATGGTCAATAAATGAACGTTCTTCTTTATTATCTGTTGCTTTATGTAGAAATGATTTCCCCAGCCTTAAATCTCAGTAGTTACAAAGTATTCTAAAATGGCGATGTTGCTTCTTGGAAACAGAATTAGAAAATTCCAAATCATGTTTAATCCAAAGCAGTCTAAAGGTTCGTTCATATTAGCGAATTTTCTCCAAAATTTTGTGGACAACAAACGTCCATTGTCTATTATAGTTTATATATATAAGCTTCCAAACCAACCTGTTGGTCAACATTGATGAGAAATCTGCATTGGAAAACATTTCTCCCTCATGATATTTCACCATAAAATGTCTGGATTTCGCCTGCAAAAATTCGCAGAACAACAGTAAATGTGACCGCACCTTAAATCACTGCATAAAAGAAGAAATTTGATATTAACTGCAGTTTAAACTGATGTGTTTGATCCTATTGGGACAAACTGAAATCAAAATAATCTTTTTTTGCTACTTCAAGAAAAGCCAACCAATGGCTTCAAGGCAGTACATACATACATACAGTGCCATGAAAAGGTTTTTGCACCCTTTTGGTTTTTAAATTTTTGCAGATTTGTCACACTTAAAAAATTCAGATCATCAAACCAATTTTAATATTACACAAAGATAATGTAAGTAAATGCAAAATGCAGTTTTTAAATAATGATTTCATTTATTAAGGGAAAAAAGCTGTCTAAACCTACCTGGCCCTACGTGAAAAAATAATTGCCCCCTCCTGTTAAATCATGAAAGAACTGTGATTAACCACATTATTTTAGAAAGCTGAGTTAAATTTCACTAGCCACACTCAGACCTGATTACTGCCAGACTTTTTGAATCAATAAATCACTTAAATAGAAGCTGTCTGATAAAGTGAAGTATGCTTAAATAGCAACACATCATGCCTTGATCTAAAGAAATTCAAGAACAGATTAGAATCAAAATAGTTGACATGTATCAGTCTGGAAAGGGTTATAAAGCCATTTCTAAGGCTTTGGGACTCCAGCGAACCACGGTCAGAGCCATTATCCACAAATGGAGAAAACTTGGAACAGTGGTGAACCTTCCCAGGAGTGGCTGGCCTACCAAAATTACTCCAAGAGTGCAACGACGACTCATTCAAGAGGTCATAAAAGAACCCAGAACAACATCTAAAGAACTGCAGGGCTTGATTTCTTGATTATCCCCAAGACTTTTGGGCAAATATTCTGTGGACTGATGAGACAAAAGTTGATTTTTTTTGGAAGGTGTGTGTCCCGTTACCTCTGGCGTAAAACCAACACAGCATTTCATCAAAAGAACATCATACCAACAGTCAAAAATGGTGGTTGTAGTGTGATGATCTGGGGCTGCTTTGCACCTTCAGGACCTGGAAGACTTTCCATAATTGATTGAACCATGAATTCTGCACTCTATCAGAAATCCTGAAGGAGAATGTCCGGCCATCGATTTGTGACCTCAAGCTCAAGCGCACTTGGGTTCTGCAGCAGGACAATGATCCCAAACACACCAGCAAGTCCACCTCTGAATGGCTCAGGAAAAACAAAATTAAGTTTTTGGAGTGGCCAAGTCAAAGTCCGGACTTAAATCCGATTGAGATGATGTGGCATGACCTTAAAAAGGCGGTTAATGCTTGAAAATCCTCCAATGTGGCTGAATTAAAACAAGTCTGCAAAGAAGAGTGGGCCAAATTCCTCCACAGCGATGTGAAAGACTCATTGTCATTTATCGCAAATGCTTGATTGCAGTTGTTGCTGCAAAGGTTGGCACAACCAGTTATTAGATTTAGGTGGCAATTACTTTTTCACGTAGGGCCATGCAGGTTTTGACAGCTTTTTTCCCTTAATAAAATAAATAATAATTTTAAAACTGCATTTGTATTTACTCGTGTTATCTTTGTGTAATATTAAAATTTGTTTGATGATTTGAATCATTCAAGTGTGACAAATATGAAAAATTGAAATATGAATGGCAAAAACTTTTCACGCACTGTATACTGTATAATATTTAGGGAACGACGGCTCATTCTCTATCTTTTCGCAAAGTCCTATTCCCTGTTCCTAACTTCTGAAATTACAAGGCAAGGTAGTGGGCATCTAAGACAAAAGTCTCATAAAAGTCCTTCAACAGCTGTCGAAAAGTAGATCCATCTGAACAAGCCTCCTCTGATTGGGCAGAGAAACTCATTTGCAGCTGTCAGTCTCAGCATCAGCTTCTTCGTGTGGAGAAAATGCTATCCAGCAGAGCTGCAGGAGGTAGCCAGCACAGTCCGTGTCCTAAATGTAGATGGGACCAGGAAAAGAGTCTCTGAATTTAAATCTCCATTTCCTGGCTGTTCCTCCTTTGTCATACTAAGTATATCCTTGGGATCAAAACTGGATATCTAGAGAAACGGAGAGAGAGGAGATCAAGATTCAAATTGAAATAATCTTATTATAAAGATCTGTCTGTTGACACCCATATTTTTGTGGCTCATGGAGGCATCAGAAGTTCTATTAAGAGTATTAAATACATTTTAGAATACAAGCATGTATTCTCTGTCAGTGATGTATGATGATCTTAAAAGGGAAAACAAGTTCTCCCAGTGGAACGGATGTGTTGATTAGGCCCTTGTGGATGCTTTACTATAATCAGACAACAGCTCTGTAGCCATGGGCAAGCCGGAGCACGATTGAGCCTTGCGTTCACAAACAATCTCAATCTGTTTACAAGCTGATCTACATCACTGAGAGACTTTGGATTGCTAATAAGGCCTAATACAGAAGTGACACAACACAGATCCTTCCCAAAACTTTCATAAACAAAATCGATATAATGTATTTTGGGAACCTCAGCTCAACTCTGTAAACGTACTTTTCTCTATAAATACTGTTGTGTAATTTTATTGAAGTATTATGTGAAAATGAAAGTAATCAATATATATATTAATATGCTGAATTATGTTAACCCTGGATGTCATAGAACGAATAATATTCTTTTCATTAGACAGTGAACCTTTCATTACAAAGTACACCTGTGAACTTGAAATAATGTAACAACATGTATAATGGTCCTTTCATTAGACAATGGACCTTTCTGTAGACAGCAGACGTAAACATGAAATAATCTAATATTATCAGGAACAGGTGGATGGATGTGACGTACACATCTCGTATGACCACATTACCAACCAATGGAAGGTGGCAAAATGAAAGCAAGTAGATAAATTTGACACACATCTCGTATGATCACACTACCAACCAATTAGAAAACAAGGCAAAAAGAGTTGGAAACAATTGTAGCAAATTAGGTATCTATAACCAATAAAAAGTAACTGGAACAAAGAAAAAACAGAAAATGACCAAATTTGGAGAGAACAAGGGGTATATAACATGAGCTGACGAAACAAAGACTTTGGAATGATTTGGTATGCTGTGACTGTCTTCCCGGCTTTATTTCTTTGTTAAATAAAGTCTTATTTTGACATCTGGAACTCTGCTCCTCCACTTCATTGGCCGCACCCAAGAAAAATCCACAACAGATTGGCGTCACGAACAGGATTGGCTTGGGGTGCAACGTCCGCGAGGGCCATCGTGGGTGGGGTACCTGGACTGCCATGCAAACAGATCTCTAAAAGGGGCCCCGAAAAAACGAGGTAGGCAATATTTTGCTTAAATTGGAAATAAGACTGTTTGTGTGGTTGACTAGGGTCACACCTGTGATGGTAATCTGAGACAGGGCTTCACCAATAAATGAATCTAAGATTTGAACTAAATTAAGTAAAATAAAAGTGGAATTGAGAGGTTCCAGATGTCAAAAGATTCACATGCTTTAGAGTAGTAGAAAGCTTTTGTATATAAGTTGTGTATATAAGAAGAAGCACCGTGCTGTGCCATTCGAGAAGGGGCACATACTGGGTCGGAGACCTTTCAAAATAAGTAAGCCCAGGAATCAAGAGAGCCGTTCAGAAAAGAGGGAACGTGGCTCTTGAGGGGTGCTTATGAGAGAGGACTTTCCAAAATAAGCAAGCCCAGGAATTAAGGAGCCGCTCAGACGGTGGAGCGTGGCCTTGAGGGGTGCTTATGAGGGAGGGGTTGCTTTGATCAGAGTATTAAGTTGTGTACACGAGTGTCGAGAAGGGACACTAAAACCTGTTCAGGGACTTCCCAAAATAATCAAGCCCAGGAATCAAAGAGCCGCTCAGACGTTGGAGCGTGGCTTTGAGGGGTGATTATGAGGGAGGGGCGGCTGAATTAGGTGTCTGCAGACTAAGTTAAACTGTTAGTCTTTGTTTGTCCATTATCTGTTGTAAAAATATTTGTATGTGCGTCAAAATGGTGAAAACATTGAAGCATTGAATGTTTTGGCTGAATGATTAACTGTGTTGGCTGCTTTGCGCTGTGTGAAAAGCTGAATATGTGTGTGTGACATATATGTTCTATGTAAAAGCGCTTTGATTTAACTGGAATGAAAAAGCAATACAATTAAAAACAAATACACTAAATGAACAATAAAGATTATATTGAGAGAATTGTAAGTATTGAGATAATTGTAAGAGTTGAAAAAACAAAAAATATTCCCAGATATTGTCTCTGTCGGCTGTTTGGACACCGTTCAAGTTGCCGACGTTGTGATCCAGATTGTGAAACTGAATTATTGATAAAGAAACAGATAAATAAGTGATTGATTTTTCATTCCTAAAGAAAGAGAGGGGGACCAAAAGCTGCTTGGTGTTTTTTTCTCTTCGCTCTGTGTGAGTGTAGCAAAAAGTGTGGGAGAGAGGGCTTTGAGTGTGTGCAGGCGAGGAACCTGTGTGTGTGAGTGTGTGTGTATGTGAGTGAGAGAAGGCATGCATGTGTGTGCTGAATGCGTGTGTGTGCACATGAGAAAGAGTGAGGAGCCTGCATGTTGATTTGATTTGTGTGTGTGTGTGTGTGACTAACAAAGAGAAAGTGTTGTTTGTGCATGAGTGGAGTGTATGTGTGTGAGTAAATGTTGATAAAAGTGAAGGCTGATATAGGGAAGAAAGCAGAGAAATTAGACAGATTATTTTCGTGCCTGTCCTGATCCTAAAAAATAATAGAATGAGCATATTTGATGTACAAGATGAGTTCAGTTTTGATGCAAATTATGAACACCAAAGTGAATGGAGAAGTGTGAAAGAATATCAAGAATTTTTGAAGACTTTGAGAAATACAAGAGGCATTTGTAATCATTTTTGGTTGGAATCAGAGTTTGTTGATAGGAATGGGCAGGTACAAAGATTGACAGATTACAAGAAGAACAGTCTTATAAAATTGATTAGCATTATAAATTTAAGGGACATAACAGAGGAATGGCCAATAATACCTTGGGAAAATATGGTTTATAATAACATAACAGTTCGACAATTGACAAATCAACTAGTGGACCTTTGTGCTCCAACATTTTCCCCAACAGAAGTTGCCTCTAATGTAATTGAAATCCCAGTTGGTCGAATTGTGGCACCCTATGGTAGGAGGAATCTGGCAGGTCAGTGGATAGAGGATACCACAGTAGCTGCAATCCTTGACAACATATGCCTCTCACTGACAGTTGTCACACGAGAAGTGGACTGGATATCTAGAGTGATAGTCAAATCAGATGAAATGGGAAACATTATACCAGTGAAGAACAGTGAGACGTTTGTTGGTGACAATTGAGCTGAGAGGTGTGCCACAAATATATGCCATTATGGATGGTGAGCAGAGAAAGTAAAAATAAAGAAAAGGGGCCCAGGACTAACAGTTCAGCACACTGAGAACACTGCTTAAATAAATTAGTTAAAATAAAATAAAAATGGCAGATGAGATAAATGTAAATAGAAAGAGGAAAAGGAGAGGCAAGCGAGGCAGAAACATTTTAATAATACAAGAGAAAAGATTATTGATTGATTACCTGGAACCACTTAATCTAAAATATTGTACAAAGGATGATTTAAACATTGGTGTATATAAAATAGAAGAGTGTTATATAAAATTAACATCATCTCTGACCTACTCAATTTGGGCAGGGGGAATTACAGCGACAGGTCGTCACTTTCATTTGAGAAGACTATGGAGTTTTGAGGCATTCAGCTTGGGAGAAAACATCATTTGGACAAACAGCAATATCCAGAAGGAAGAAATAGAAGGCCTTGTGTTACCCTTTAAATTGTTAACTAGAAAACACATTGTGATTATTTTGAAATATTTGAGACAATCTAAACAGCTTTTATAAAAGGTGAAAAGTCCTCCGCCCAGCAAAAATCCAGGTGAAAATCAGGGGTCGGATACTTTTAGTGATCCTCGTCTGATGAGCCTGGTGAAAATTAGCTAGTAATTAGAAATGCTGGGATTAGAGAGGTAAATTACTGAAGGGAAAATAAATAATAATAGTTAATTGTGTTGAACAGATTGATAACTCAAAATTCAAAGATGTCAACTCCAGTAGAATTTTTGGCTTTTCAAAATCCAGCCTGTAAGGAAGTAATAAGAGAGCTCTCAAGGAAGTGGGCAGAGAGAACAAAGAAATTGATTTCTAAGTGGCCGGCAGAGGGAACATTTAATATGACAATGTGTAGAGAAATGGAGGTATTGGTAAAAAATTATAAGACCAATGATAAATGACAAAAGAGAGCAAGAATTAGGGGTATTGACTCTGTTCAAACAACATGGAATTAAATTATTAAAATTAGAGAAACAATAAAGAGAAAATAAAGGTAATGAAATAAAAGGAGAAAGGCCACCTCCATATGTTCCTTTCTGCGATCAGACTGTTAATCAGATGCCTATAGTACAGGGAAAAATAGATTTAAAGGGGGCAGTAGAATTTGAGGGCTATGTTCAGGATGTGAATACAGCTGTTGACATAGATGAGCAGATTTGCAGGAGTGAAATAAGGAGACTAGCAGATACCACAAGAGAGAGCGACGAACACACAGCCACAAGGGAGGGGCTGGAGCTACAAGAGGAGGGACTAAGAACATCAACACCAAAGCCTCAAGCAAGATACCGAGTGAGAGAGAACAGCCCACAGGGTGGAGTCAAGGAGTGACAGGCTTGGAGGAAAAGGGGCCAGGGGCTACAGAGAGGAGGGGAGAGATGATGAGTCACTCGCATACCGAAGACATTCAGCAATACTTGAAGAAATGGAAGACCAACACAAACAACAGACATCAGTTAGTGGAGACTCACTGGATGGGCGATTCAAGGGACTCCTTGATGAGCAACCTGAAGGAGCAATGGCAGATGCTGACTCAATTCAAGAAGCTCTGGAAGATATGGAGGATAGATGCTACAGAACAAGAGACAGTCTCAAAAAGCTGTCCACATGACAAGAGAAGATTTCACACAAGCTGTAGACGAATTGCAGCAGGAGCTGGATAAAATGATGAGCAAATATGAACCAAAACAACCACACCCAAGCTCACATGATTATGTCCAGCAGAAACAATATAAGCAAGTAGCTGGGACACTGGTCATACATGACATAGAAGATTCAGAAGACCAGTTTCAAGTTTTTCAAGCACAAAGACGAGGGGGAGGAGAGGAAAACCGATCAACGAGGAGAACGAGAAGTGCAACAAGAAGAGAACAGGCCCCAATATATGAGTGCCCAATCCTCATCTAGCATGGTTATGCTCAATACACACCTTGGGGAAGTCAAGATCTGGACACTTTGGTTTCCTGTCTTCCAGACATTCATGAAGGTGCTGGAAATGGATCAGAACATTCGAAGAAGAAACAACTGGAAAGCTTCTGGCCCTGGGTGACATCAAAGCTCTACTTGCCAAATGCCTGGGGGCCTCCAAAATGAATGATGTACTCAAGCATTCTGGCCTCCTTCGAGCTGTGGACAGACCCTAAGCAGATGGAGCTTCTTTTGACAAACATTGACGTGACATTTGGATAAATCTGAGAGTTGAGTACCCAATGCAAACTGATCCAGGTTTCCTGAAAGGGGAGCCAATGGGGGAGACTGTGAATCCCACCACCTACATTCAGAGACAGATAAGACTTTGGAAAGAAGAACTGGAATGAGATCCAGAGAAAGACAAAATACTGACATCACTCTTCAGGACCGCCATTGTGGAATCCATGCCTGCAGCAGTGAAAGTGAAGCTGGAGGATGTGGTAGGTATGAATTCCAAGTCACACAAAGAATTCAGAGATCATGTGTTTCATGCGGTGGAACAATATAGAAAACAAGAGCTGAAGATAAAAACCCAAGAAAAAGAGTTGCAAAGAAAATTGACTCAGATGCAGCTTGAGGAACTGCTCAACAAGAAGAAGAAAATTCAAGCAGTCCAGAAGGAAGATCACTCAACAGTGATGGCACCAGTCAGCACTGAAGTGTTTGTTAATCCACCTGCAACAATGAATGTGCCTGCACCAACAAATCAAATTGCAACAGAACAAACACCACCTGCTGGAACAGTCACTGCCACACAAGGAACAGCACCAGTTGTCATCTATCTCAAGCCAGAGCAGCCAAACAACAGAGGCTGGAACAGACAACAACAAGGGCGTGGCAGAGGAAGATTGAATAATAATCAGCAACAAGTTGGTGGCCCACCAGGAGTCTGTTGGGGATGCAATCAGCATGGACACACCAAAAGAGATTGTCCCATTAATCCTTGGCAGCAGAACCAACCAATGGCCTCAGGATTCAACTATGGACAACAGCAAGTGCAACCACAAACCCAAGGTCCTGTCAACCCATGGCGTGGACCTGACCAAGGTTACTAGGGCTTCCCAGAGAATCTTACAGGGAGGAATCAGCTTCCAATATTATCATGTGATGCTGATCAAGAACCAATGCTGCAAGCCAATATCGAAGGAAAGCCCATTTCTCTCATGCTCGACACAGGGGCAACATACTCATGTTTGAATCCAAGATATGCTTCGCACCTCCCCATGTCTTGAAAATATATAAAGACAGTAGGATTCTCGGGAACAACTCAGCTACTTCCTATGACAGCCCCTGTGAGCATAAGCCTGAAAAACACTGAAATTAGAATACCAATATTAGTCTCAGAACACACACCTGTAAATTTGTTAGGTAGGGATGCCATATGTAAATTAAAAATGTAGATATGGTGTACACCAGAGGGAATTTATATAGATGATAGGGCAATGAGACAAATGAATGTTTCAACATCACAACAAGCACAAGAACCATGTGTTAACATGTATTGGTTAGGAGATTTAAAAGAAAATGTAGAAAAAACAATTAGTAAATGGGGAAGATATATAAGGGAACAGCTATGTGAACCAAGCTTACCAAAAACTGAATTTCATTGTACTATGAAGTATGATGAAAGCAAAAATCCAGATTTTGAAAAGAGATGGCTAAAAGACACAAAAGGATTGAAAATCCCCATGATATCACAAAGCATAATAATAGGACCCAAAGGTGTAGCTCTGCAGATAGATAGGGAAAAATTCATAGATGACTGGTTTACAGTACCAAACTCAGTGCTTCATGTTACATTATATGTAAATAAAGACTGTCACTCTAAAGATTTAGGACCAATGATGAAACAAGCAGAAAAAAGCAAGTGGGAAGCCACAGAAAATCCTCTAATTTTCCAAACAGCAGACAAAGAATATCTTAAGATTTTGTGTGCTACTCCAATGATAGGTGTCCCCAGAATGGTAATAAACACAAGAGTTGAGCCAAAAGTTAAAGAACATCAAACGAAGCAAACTGAATTGTTAAAAGACATGGAGAGACAAGTACCATTAGAATTATGGTCTCAACATGACACAGATGTGGGGTTAGTAAAATCAGCCAATCCAATTAAAGTAGTACTTAAACCAGGAGATAAAGTACCCAGAAAATTGCAATACCCTTTTAAACCAGAAGCAGTAGAGGGAATAAAAAAGACAAATGAAGGACTAATGAATGCAGGAGTGCTTGTTGAAACTACTAGTTATTGTAACACCCCAATATTGCCAGTAACTAAAGCTGACAAATAAAAATGGCGTTTGGTGCATGATCTGAGAGCAGTGAATGAGGTTGTGGATGATTGGCCAGCTGAAGTTCCAAACCCGCATATGTTGTTAACCAATGTTCCATCTGTTGCTAATTGTTATACTGTAATTGATCTTTGTTCAGTTTTTTTCAGTGTTCCCTTAGCCGAGGAGAGCAGACATTTGTTTGCGTTCACCTACCAAGGTAAAAAACTCACTTACACAAGAATGCCTCAAGGTTTCAAACACTCACCCCATGTATACAATTAGATTTTAAAAGAAGAATTAGAAGAATTTAGGTTAGACAGCACATTGATACAATATGTAGATTATTTGTTAATCTGTTCAACATCTTTGGAACAATGTTATCAAGACTCAATTAAAGTACTCAATAAATTAGTTGAGGGGGGACACAAGGCCTCTAAAGAAAAATTGCAATATTGCTTACCACAAGTTGAATACTTAGTACGTATTATTTCACATGGGATGAAAGCTGTATCGCCCAGTC